>JADBJO010012352.1:0-58635 GCA_016801955.1 Conus betulinus
TTTCTGCCCCAACCGGCTCCTGCCCAGAGCTGAGTTTGCCATGGCTGCAAATTGGGAAGACTAGGACCACACAGTCGAGTTTCATCCACTTCATGGATGCATCTCTGAAAGTTTTGCTCACATTTCCTGACCAACACTGCAGGTGTCCGTACTTATCGGGGCTGGTTGATGCTGGGATATGTTATGAAAGTGAGAGTAACGTACAGCCCTGTCATGAAGTTTCAGACAACAATGGAAATCCGTGGCATCATCTTCATCATCCTCATCCTCATCGATCAGCATAAAAAACATCACCGACAAATTCTGCGACCCTTCATGCCCTGCTGTCATGGTGACATCAGTTTATTCTCTTTCCTTGTCAGTAGCGTAGCTTGGTTCTACTGGGGTCACCGGTATCGGGAATTCAAGGGGACTGTTATTGGACACACCTGGTGGCGTCCTCCGGAGGGAAAGGTCACTTACACTTGCTCTGTGACTAAGCAATTATTGAGGTCAGTAGGTCACGGTAAATGATGTCCTGATTTTGTTGAAAATGAGCTCAAGGGAACATCATTGGAGTGAGCTGGCAGCAGTGCGGTGTCTCCTCTGGTGGGTTACCGCTTGACATCGACTACTCCTTGCAGATTACCGGTGCCAGGGCTATGGCAGGACAGCCCAGGCTGTCTATGGATGGGGGAATGAGAGGGTGGGGAAGGGGAGGGGGCGGAATAAACACCGTGCCACTGAAATGGCACGAAAAATGAAACGGGGGTGGGGGGGGGGGGGGGGGGGGGGGGGGGGGGGTCTTTATGATGAAGGAATTGCTTCCCTCCACTATGTTTATGACGGTGGAATTCCTTCCCTCCACTATGTTTATGACGATGGAATTCCTTCCCTCCACTATGTTTATGACGGTGGAATTCCTTCCCTCCACTATGTTTATGACGATGGAATTCCTTCCCTCCACTATGTTTATGACGATGGAATTCCTTCCCCTCACTATGTTTATGATGAAGGAATCGCTTCCCTCCACTATGTTTATGATGAAGGAATTCCTTCCCTCCACTATGTTTATGACGATGGAATTCCTTCCCTCCACTATGTTTATGATGAAGGAATTGCTTCCCTCCGCTATGTTTATGACGATGGAATTCCTTCCCTCCACTATGTTTATGACGATGGAATTCCTTCCCTCCACTATGTTTATGATGAAGGAATTGCTTCCCTCCGCTATGTTTATGACGATGGAATTCCTTCCCTCCACTATGTTTATGACGATGGAATTCCTTCCCTCCACTATGTTTATGACGATGGAATTCCTCCCCTCCACTATGTTTATGACGATGGAATTCCTCCCCTCCACTATGTTTATGACGGTGGAATTGCTTTCCTCCAATACTTAACTATTCAGTTAAATAAAAGTTACTCTGTGTAAGGTTTCCTTATGGGAGCAAAGACTACCCCACTTGTTTACTGTTTATTCAGTTTAGCCAAGAAATTAGTTGATTATTTCTTTCTAATGTCCCTTTTTTGAAATCTGTGTTCCCTGTTTCTTTTCAGGAGGCTATGCTGAAAGAATATGAAGAAATAATCGAAAAGAGAATTGAGCCGACTTTGGATGGACTGTTCAAGGATTTGCAGGACTCCCTCTAAAGTGAGCTGTCTGTGTTGATAGTTAATGAACTCTGTGCTGTCCCTATGCTGTCAACAGCTGTCTGTGTTGATAGTCAATGAAATCTCTGCTGTCCCTATGCTGTCAACAGCTGTCTGTGTTGATAGTTAATGAACTCTGTGCTGTCCCTGTACTGTCAACGGCTGTCTGTGTTGATAGTTTGTGAACTCTCTTGCCCTGTCCCTGTACTTTCTGCTGTTTCTTTGCTGTCAACAGCTGTCTGTGTTAATAGTAGTGAACTCTCTGCTGTCCCTCTGCTGTCAACAGCTGTCTGTGTTGATAGTGAACTCTCTGCTGTCCCTCTGCTTCAACAGTTGTCTGTGCTGGTAGTTAGTGAACTCTCTGCTGTCCCCCTCTGCTGTCAACAGCTGTGTGTGTTGGTAGTTCGCCTGTCAATGAACTCTCTGCTGTCCCTCTGCTGTCAACAGATGTCTGTGTTGGTAGTTCGCCTGTCAATGAACTCTCTGCTGCCCTATTACCGTTAACACTGCCTTTTTTTTTAACTATTGGCCATATGGTGAACTGTCTGCTATCCTACTACTTTTGATGACGATGATGATGATGATGATGATGGTGGTGTGGTGGTGGTGGTGGTGGTAATGATGATGATGACAATGCTGCTGCTGCTGCTGCTGCTGAAAAAGATGATGATGATGATGATGATGATGATGATGCTCATGATGATGGTGATGATGATGATGATGACGATGACAATGATGATGACGATGATGATGATGATGATGGTGTCAGGGTTCTCCCCATGCCATCAGATGGGCCCAGGGGACAATACTCTTCAGGAACAGCAGATGGCATTCGTCCAGGCATTTTCTTCGCCAACATTCTGCGTCCTGAGGAACTGTGAGTCCCTCTCTGCCTGCCTGCTTGTCTGCCTGTCTGTGTACCTGCCTGTCTGCCTGTCTGTCCATATGTCTATCCCCTCCAACCCCTCCCCTCCTCCTCCTCTCTCTCTCTCTCTCTCTCTCTCTCTCTCTCTCTCTCTCTCTCTCTCTCTCTCTCTCTCAGGGCATATGGGAACATAGATCTGACAACTTCCTTGTTCCCCACAGAAACAAAAATTATTCATGAGTGTGTGAGCGTGACCACTTGTATGCTTTTGGCCATTTGCTGTTGTTGATGTTGTTGTTCTTGTTGTTGGTGGTGGTGGCGCTACTGTTAGTTTTAATTGTTGCCTGTTGTTTGTTTGGTTGTTATGAGAGAGTGATGCGACATGGTGTGCCTTAACTGTCTGACCAGTACATTTAGGAGGGACTGGGTGTGCCCTAAGTGTTCGATGATGGATTAACATTATTATTTATTATTATTATATTATTATTATTATTATTATTATGATGATGATGATGATGATGATGATGATGATGATGATATTATTTTATCATCATCATCATCATTATTATTATCATTAGTTTTATTATTATTATTATTATTATGGCGCCTCTCCTCGGCTAGAGACCAAGCTCTAAGCGCTTTACAATCCACACTTGTTTACACCTAAGTATGATGATTGATGACCATGAGCTGTGCTGTCTTTTCCAGCCCAAAGTATCTGATGATGGCATTGGCACTTCACGAAACCAACCCTGGGCATCATCTTCAGGTACTGACCTTATACAGCAAGGTCACAGTGTACAATAGATAGTGTACAGTAGAGAGGGTGCATTAGACAGGGTACAGTGGATAGAGTATAGTAGACATGAACAGTAGACAGGGTACAGTGGACAGGGTACAGTACACAGGTACAATAGTCAGGTACAGCAGACAGGGTATGGTAGACAGGATGCAGTAGACAGAGTACAGTGGACAGGGCACAGAAGACAGATACAGTAGACAGGGTACAGTAGACAGGGTACAGTAGACAGGTACAGTAGACAGGGTACAGTCCACAGGTACAATAGTCAGGTACAGCAGACAAGGTATGGTAGACAGGATGCAGTAGACAGAGTACAGTGGACAGGGCACAGAAGACAGATACAACAGACAGGGTACAGTAGACAGATACAGTAGACAGGTACAGTAGACAGGTACAGTAGACAGTAGACAGGGTACAATAGACAGGTACAGTAGACAGGGTACAGTAGACAGACACAGTAGACAGGGTACAGTAGACAGGTACAGTAGACAAGGTACAGTAGACAGGGTACAGTAGACAGGGTACAGTAGACAGGTGCAGTAAACAGATGACAGGGTACAGTGGACAGGGTACAGTGACAGGGTACAGTAGACAGGGTACAGTCGACAGGTACAGTAGACAGATGACAGGGTACAGTAGACAGGGTACAGTAGACAGGGTACAGTAGACAGGTACAGTCGACAGGTACAGTAGACAGATGACAGGGTACAGTAGACAGGGTACAGTAGACAGGGTACAGTCGACAGGTACAGTAGACAGATGACAGGGTACAGTAGACAGGGTACAGTAGACAGGGTACAGTAGACAGGTACAGTCGACAGGTACAGTAGACAGATGACAGGGTACAGTAGACAGGGTACAGTAGACAGGGTACAGTAGACAGGTACAGTCGACAGGTACAGTAGACAGATGACAGGGTACAGTAGAAAGGGCACAGTAGACAGGTACAGTAGACAGGGCACAGTAGACAGGTACAGTAGACAGGGCACAGTAGACAGGTACAGTAGACAGGTGACAGGGTACAGTAGACAGGTACAGTAGACAGGGCACAGTAGACAGGTACAGTAGACAGGTGACAGGGTACAGTAGACAGGTACAGTAGACAGGGTACAGTAGACAGGTGACAGGGTACAGTAGACAGGTACAGTGGGACAGGTACAGTAGACAGGGTACAGTAGACAGGTACAGTAGACAGGTACAGTAGACAGGTACAGTGGACAGGTGACAGGGTACAGTAGACAGGGTACAGTAGACAGATGACAGGGTACAGTAGACAGGTACAGTAGACAGATGACAGGGTACAGTAGACAGGTACAGTAGACAGGGTACAGTAGACAGGTACAGTAGACAGATGACAGGGTACAGTAGACAGGTACAGTAGACAGGGTACAGTAGACAGATGACAGGGTACAGTAGACAGGTACAGTAGACAGGGTACAGTAGACAGATGACAGGGTACAGTAGACAGGTACAGTAGACAGGGTACAGTAGACAGATGACAGGGTACAGTAGACAGGTACAGTAGACAGATGACAGGGTACAGTAGACACAGGTACAGTAGACAGATGACAGGGTACAGTAGACAGGTACAGTAGACAGGGTACAGTAGACAGGTATAGTAGACAGATGACAGGGTACAGTAGACAGGTACAGTAGACAGATGACAGGGTACAGTAGACAGGTACAGTAGACAGGGTACAGTAGACAGGTACAGTGGACAGGTGACAGGGTACAGTAGACAGGGTACAGTAGACAGGTACAGTGGACAGGTGACAGGATACAGTAGACAGGGTACAGTATACAGGTACAGTAGACAGGGGTAAAGTAGACAGGTACAGTAGACAGTACACAGGGTACCGTAGACAGGTACAGTAGACAGATGACAATGTAAAGTACACAGGTACAGTAGACAGGGTACAGTAGACAGATGACAGGGTACAGTAGACAGGGTACAGTAGACAGTAGACAGGGTACAGTAGACAGGGTACAGTAGACAGGTACAGTAGACAGGTACAGTAGACAGGTTCAGTAGACAGGGCACAGTAGACAGGTACAGTAAAACAGATGACAGGGTAAAGTAGACAGGTAAAGTAGACAGGGTACAATAGACAGATGACAGGGTACAGTAGACAGGGTACAGTAGACAGGGTACAGTAGACAGGGTACAGTAGACAGGTACAGTAGACAGGTACAGTAGACAGGTAGTGTAGACAGATGACAGGTACAGTAGACAGGTTCAGTAGACAGGGTACAGTAGACAGGGTACAGTAGACAGGTCAGTGACAAAGGCAGGCAGACAGCTGTGAGCAGTGTGACTCTGTCAGTGACAAAGGCAGGCAGACAGCTGTGAGCAGTGTGACTCTGTCAGTGACAAAGGGAGGCAGACAGCTGTGAGCAGTGTGACTCTATCAGTGACAAAGGGAGGCAGGCAGACAGCTGTGAGCAGTGTGACTCTGTCAGTGACAAAGGGAGGCAGGCAGCCAGCTGTGAGCAGTGTGACTTTGTCAGTGACAAAGGGAGGCAGGCAGCCAGCTGTGAGCAGTGTGACTCTGTCAGTGACAAGGGAGGAGGCAGGCAGCCAGCTGTGAGCAGTGTGACTCTGTCAGTGACAAAGGGAGGCAGACAGCCAGCTGTGAGCAGTGTGACTCTGTCAGTGACAAAGGCAGGCAGACAGCCAGCTGTGAGCAGTGTGACTCTGTCAGTGACAAAGGCAGGCAGACAGCTGTGAGCAGTGTGACTCTGTCAGTGACAAAGGCAGGCAGACAGCCAGCTGTGAGCAGTGTGACTCTGTCAGTGACAAAGGCAGGCAGACACAGCTGTGAGCAGTGTGACTCTGTCAGTGACAAAGGCAGGCAGACAGCTGTGAGCAGTGTGACTCTGTCAGTGACAAAGGCAGGCAGACAGCTGTGAGCAGTGTGACTCTGTCAGTGACAAAGGCAGGCAGACAGCTGTGAGCAGTGTGACTCTGTCAGTGACAAAGGGAGGCAGGCAGACAGCTGTGAGCAGTGTGACTCTATCAGTGACACAATGAGACAGACAGACAGCCAGCTGTGAACAGTGTGACTCTATCAGTGACACAATGAGACAGACAGCCAGCTGTGAACAGTGTGACTCTATCAGTGACACAGTGAGACAGACAGACAGCTAGCTGTAGACAGGGGGCAAACAGGGAACTAATCAGATGAACATCAAGTAGTGAATCAACCGAATGCTTTCACTATGTGCAATGGAACGCTCACAAGCAAAAGGCGAAAATACTTACTCTCCCCATCTCTCTTTAATTCTGGAAGTCCACACTGAAGACCATTACATAGTCAGCCATAGCAGAAATGTGATGAGGCCACACAGAAGACCGTTATATAGTCAGCCATAGCAGAAATGTGTGATGAGGACATGGACAGTGAGATACCATGAAAACACTGCCTGAAGAATTAGAAGATTCAAGCGGTTCTGATGATGATCAATGTCTATGATACAGATGGCACTAAGGACATGTGGCTGCGTGGTTCTAGTCTTCCCATCGGAGTCTATGGCAGACACAGCCAGTCTGGGTTGAGGACAGGGCTTAATTCCCAATACATATGTGACTGTCCTCACCTCCCCCCCACCCACCCCCCACCCCCGACCCCCAGTGTGTGATTGGGGGGTGTTAGCCTCAGCACCAGGTGATCAGATAGTCAGATGTTTGGCCATGAAGAGAATAGATATTCTACATATTGAAACAGCATCAGAAACATCATCACCAGCATCAGCTCCTTTCCCAGTAACTATATACATTTCAAACTATGCCATTTGTCCATAACCCAACAAATGTGGACATGTGTTATGAAATCTTCATTGGGCTTTCTGTCTTTTCACAACCCAGCAATTTTGATGTGTTACAAAAACTTCAACTTTGGTTTTTTTGTCTTTCCACACCCCCAAATGTTAATATATTATAGGATCCTCAACTTTTTTTTTGTCTTTCCACACCCCAAAATGTTAATATATTATGGGATCCTCAACCTTTTTTTGTCTTTCCACACCCCCAAAATGTTCATATATACTAGTCACATAAAGTTAAGCACAGGCCTTTGCACACAGGGGGTATCCAGCTGTGTCAACTGGTAGTAGTGCGCACGGGGGTCTTGGTGACCTCGTTACCGCGCGGGATAAAAAGTGCAAAGTTGCGTTAACTGTGCCTGTTTTGCATCAAGCTTGCTGGCGACACAAGATGTGTAAAATGAAAAATTCTTTTTTTTCCCGTGCAAGAGCAGTCTCTCAAGTGAGTTTTATGCCCCTTCTTTTGGCTGTTTAAGCGCGGGGTTGGTTACTGTCAGCCCTTTTCTCACCATGCCACCACGAAGAAAACTTAGCACCTTTGACAAAACCAGGGCGATTGCGTGGATACAAGATGGCATTGCAAAGGCTGAAGTGGCGCGACGACTTGGTGTGCATCATTCAGTTATTGTTAGACTGAATCAGCGTTTTAGGGCGACCAACAGCGTTGAAGAGAGGCCACGGTCAGGTCGGCCTAGGGCAGACTACTCCCAGAGAAGATCGTTTTCATCGAGAGGCAGGCCCTATTGCAGCGGGATACCACTTCCACCAGCATCCAAAGGCAGCTTCGTATGGCAAATAACACCATCCTCAGCCGTCAAGCCATACGAAACCGTCTTCACCACTTCGGCCTCAGATCACGTCGCCCAGCTGTTCGACCACGACTGCTAGCAGCCCATAGGCTGGCTCGCCGAGCTTTCTGCCATCGTCATGTGAGATGGAACCAACAACAGTGGTCCCAGGTCCTCTTTTCAGATGAGTCGCGGTTTAGTCTTTGAACACAATGACGGCCGAACTAGAGTTTGGAGGCGTGTTGGTGAACGTTACATTGATGCAGCTGTTCGCCAGACCAGGGCCTTTGGGGGAGGATCTGTTATGGTATGGGTGCCTTCAGCCTCCACCACAAGACACCACTCTACCATATTGATGGAAACCTCACAGGCATCCGCTATCGGGATGAAATCCTGGCGCCTTTCGTTGTTCCGACCATGCAACGGAGGACCCATGGCAGTCTTCCAAGACGACAATGCTCGGCCACATAGGGCCCGGGTGGCCGAAAACTTCATTGTGCAGGCCGGCATCAACAGGATGATCTTCCCGGCGTATAGTCCCGACCCTCATCCCATCGAGCATATGTGGGATGAGTTGGGGAGACGTGTGAAGGAGAACCATCCACCTCCCAGAGACCGCCAGGATCTCTTCCAAATGCTGCAACTGGAATGGCAGAGAATCCCTCAGAGGGTCATCAGAACACTGGTCAACTCGATGAGGAGTCGCTGCGTGGAATGTCTCGCAATGGCGGTGGGCCACACCCACTATTGAAATGATTTTGTGATTTTGGAAATTATGCGGGTACATGTAAACTGTGCTTAACTTTATGTGACTAGTATATTATGGGATCCTCAACCTTTTTTGTCTTTCCACACCCCCAAAATGTTAATATATTATAGGATCCTCAACCTTTTTTTTTCCACAACCCAGCAAACATTGATATGTGTTATGCAACCTTGAACTTGGGTGTTTGTGTCACCACCCAACAAAGACTGACGTGTTTTACAAGGACTTTGGTGTGGATATCTTCTCTGGCACATGTCTGTTTTGTGGGAACAAGAATGTCATTTGACTGAAAACTTAGAATAATTAAAGAAAAAAAAATCGAAAAATCGTTTGGTCCCTGTGAAGTAGAGAGCATCATTTCATGCGACATTATTTACACTACAACTATCAATATCATTTTTTAAATGTGATGTTCATGTGTGTGTGTGTGTGTGTGTGTGTGTGTGTGTGTGTGTGTGTGTGTGTGTGTGTGTGTTGTTCAATGACAGACATGCACACAGAGTATTTTTGTTATTTCATACATTGTGGACTGTGAATGGACTGTGCATGACGTCACTGTCTGTCAGACCAGTTACGCCATCTGCTGACCTGCCGGAATTCCGGAAGAACAAGGAATATAGCGCCAAGTTCCGTGTGCCCTTTGCCTTTCCCACCTACACTGCTTATGTGGAGGTAACGGACACAACATGCCCATGACTTATGTGCGTGCGTGTGTGTGTGTGTGTGTGTGTGTGTGTGTGTGTGTGTGTGTGTGTGTGTGTGTGTGTGTGTGACTAGCCTTGTGTGTGTGTGTGTGTGTTGTGTGTGTGTGTGTGTGTGTATGACTAGCCTGTGTGTGTGTGTGTGTGTGTGTGTGTATGACTAGCCTTGTGTGTGTGTGTGTGTGTGTGTGTGTGTGTGTGTGTGTGTGTGTGTGTGTGTGTGTGTGTGTGTGTAGCCTTCTGTGTGTGTGTGTGTGTGTGTGTGTGTGTGTGTGTGTGTGTGTGTGTGTGTGTGTGTGTGTGTGTGTGTGTGTGTGTGAACCCTCCCCACTTACACTGCCTATGTGGAGGTAACGAACACACTGTGCCCACAATTTATCATCATGCCATGACTATAGCCTCTGTGTGTGTGTGTGTGTGTGTGTGTGTGTGTGTGTGTGTGTGTGTGTGTGTGTGCAGACATGTACGTATACTGCAATATTGTGGAGCGTATGAGAAGGTTCTTACATATTTTCTCTTTGGTGCATCCACATCTATTTCTACCTCTTTCACTTCCATTTTTAAGATGTCCTACTTCTTTTTTTTATTTTTAGAAATACATAGGGTTGTTGTATGGGTGTGGGTGTTTTCTCTAATGTCATGATTCTGTATTGCATGTCAAAATACATTTTTAACTTATGTAAATTTAACTTAGGTAAATACATACTGATGGAGCTGCAAATATTCACGAGCTGTGAAATAGAAAACAGTCCAATAAATGTCCGTTTTTCATTTTCATTTGCTTTCTTAAAAATATTGTAGACGTAACGAGTAAACTCTAATATGTTTCTACTTTTTGTTTTTGTTTCAAATCTTTTCTTTGTCACTGATTGCTTTTCCTCCTTCATTTTTCAGTTTTCACATAGAAAGATAGTTTACACAGATATATATCTCTGCGTTTTTTTCTTTTTCTGTTTGTTTTTTTTTTCTTTCTTTATTTAGGTGTTTCCATATAAATATGTGCACTTGCTTTTGATGCATGTGTTGTAGCATTTAGTTCTACATTAGTAGATCAGCAAGTCTGAAAAATAACTAACATATCGCTTGCTTTTACTCTCTCTCTCTCTCTCTCTCTCTGTCTCTTGCTCAGCTGGGCAGTACCTCAGACACTGGAGCAGAATACAGAAGCATGTCATGTCATCGCTTGTAAGAGTGGATCAGTCGATCATTGTAATTGCCGTGACCCTCATTTAGAAAAAGTCTCTTTGTGTGAAAAATGTCACCACGTAAACACCAACTATCAACACTAAACCATGTATGTTTCCCATGTACAGGACTTGGGTCAATGTGGGCCTAATACCTTGTCATTGTTATTACAGGGATGGGCGCTGTATGCGGAGACTTTGGGAGAAGATCTTAACCTGTACAAAGACGACTATGAGTTGTAAGTAATGTAAGTGTTTCTGTTGTTGTTGTTGTTGTTGTTGTTGTTGTTGTTGTTGTTGTTGTTGCATGCTGTTTTGGATGATGACCATGTAATGTGTTGTTGATTGTGGTTCATATCTGAGACAGAGGCAAGAAGACAGAGGGATAAATGACGACAGTGTTTTTTTTTTCTCCGTTCCTTCACTGTCTGTCTGTCTGTCTGTCTGTCTGTCACCAATGCAACCTTCTGTTCCAAGCTGTTCTTTGTCGTCCATTCCTAGACAATTCAGTGCTTTTTGTCCATTTTATTTTAATATAGTTCCTATGTCCTGAAGATTCAGTGCATTTTGTCCTTTTGATTGATTTCATCTATTTCCTGTGCCCATAGGTGGTTTACTTACACGCCTTTTACTTTAGCACACATCCACATTGAGGATCATTCTGTCGTAATCCTCAGTGCCAGTCATCCCCATCGAGGATCATTCTGTCGTAATCCTCAGTGCCAGTCATCCCATCGAGGATCATTCTGTTGTAATCCTCAGTGCCAGTCATTCACAGGAATCTGCCAGCTTTGGGCACCTCACCAGAGGAGACACTGCGCTGAATCACTTTAGTTGTGCCACTTTCTTGGAACAAATTCAGTGGTGCCACTTTGATCAAACATATCCAGAACATAAGCGACTGTGCCTTCTACTGACAATGAGAATGACTTCAACATAAGACCCCCCCCAACCCCTCCCCCAACCGACTGTCTCCCCAGCTCCATCCAAAACAATCGCTATGAAGTGGCTGATGACCTAGAGCTCATTTTGGTGCTCTTTGTTCTGTTGATCAGGCATTTGTTCATGTCTTTGTTTTGCTGTTCTGTACTTCACTGGTTCTTAGCTTGGTTTTGTTCGGTCATTTATTACTTTTAGTTAATCTATGCAGGGTGCTATATAATGATGCTGAAATATCAATGTTTTTCTGTTACGTGAATCAGGATGGATGTAATGGCGAAGAGACATTCGTTTTTCTGTGATGCAGGATGGGATATTAGGATACTTTTGCTTATTTCATGCAGGATGGGGTATTAAGACACACTTTTGCTTATTTCATGCAGGATGGGGTATTAAGACGTGTAATGGCTGAGAGACATTTCTGTTTTCCTGTGATATAGGATGGGGTATTACATATGACCCAGAGACGTTAACGTATTTCTGTGAAGTTGGATGGGGCATTTTGTGTGACTCAAGAGACATTAATGAGTTTCTGTGATGTAGGATGGGGTATTATGTATGACTCAGAGACATTCATATTTTTCTGTGCTGTAAAAGGAGTTTTATGTATGACTCAAGAGACATTCATGGTTTTCTGTGATGCAGATGGGGTATTATGTATGACTCAGAGACGTTCACGGTTTTTCTGTGATGCAGATGGGGTATATTATGTATGACTCAGAGACGTTCACGGTTTTCTGTGATGCAGATGGGGTATTATGTGTGACTCAGAGATGTTCACGGTTTTGTGATGCAGATGGGGTATTATGTGTGACTCAGAGACGTTCACGGTTTTCTGTGATGCAGATGGGGTATTATGTGTGACTCAGAGACGTTCACGGTTTTCTGTGATGCAGATGGGGGTATTATGTGACTCAGAGACGTTCACGGTTTTTTTCTGTGATGCAGATGGGATATTATGTATGACTCAGAGACATTCATGGTTTTTATTTCTGTGATGCAGATGAGGAATTATGTGTGATTCAGATACATTCTTAGTTTTTTGTGCTGCAGATGGAGTTTTATGAATGACTCAGACATTCATGGTTTTCCCTGTTGCAGATGGGGTATTGTATGACTCAGAGACATTCCTGTTTTTTTGTGATGCAGATGTCGTATTATGTGTGACTTGGAGACCTTCACATTTTTTCTGTGATGCAGGATGGGGTATTATGACTCAGAAATATTCCGGGCCTGTCGTTTGGTGGTGGATACAGGACTCCATTATTACAAGTGAGTCTGTTACTCTCTCCCTCCCCTGTGTGTGTGTGTGGGGGGGGGGAGGGGGGGGGGGGGGGCATGCGTGCATGTGTTTCTCTAATTTACTTTTCCAAAGGGCAAGGACATTTTTTTGTTAAAAAAAAAATTCAACAACAACAACAACAAAGTACTTAAGTGCTTAGAGGTATTGCATCCTGAAGAAAAACAGACCGTCTTCTCTGCTGGTGCTCCCCCACCCCCCCCGTCTTCTGGTCACACCCCCCCCCCCCCCCCTCTCTCTTTCAAAGGCCCTTCAGAGGAGGAGAGTATATATTATACATACATATATATATATATATATATATATATATATATATATATATATGCATGTACCAAGGAGTACACTGCCTGTCCATGGGACAGACTACACACAGGAAAAAGAAAGCATTCTGCCTACATCTGGCAGGCAGGCCTGCCTGTCTCCTTTCTCCCTCAGCTGTCCAGCCATTGACATGGCGCGGTGAAGGGGGATGGGAGGCTTCACTAATACATCCCAGCTTAACTCACTCACTCCATCTGGTGTCTAGATAGTGTTTCCATGCACGGTGTCATGAGTATTCATGTTGTTATCGTTATCTTGAGGGCACATAGTAGTTAAGTCATCTATCTTGTCCTGTCCGTCAATGGGCCAGGGGCACACAGAAATCTTGTTCTCCATCGGAGCATTTAGTGAGTTGTGGACGTATGTAGGCAGCCTGCACTGGGATAGCTGGAGAACACATGGGAGGCAGGGCCACACCTTTCCTCACTGTCATTGCCCTGGCTGTGGGCTTCTTTTCTTGTGGACCAGGAAGGGAAGAACTGACCACAAATGGACAGGAACAATTCCCCCATAGCCCTGGCTGTGGCTTCTTTTCTTGTGGACCAGGAAGGGAAGAACCGACCACAAATGGACAGGAACAAACCATTCCCCATAGCCCTGGCTGTGGCTTCTTTTCTTGTGGACCAGGAAGGACAAAACGAACTACTAACGTATTTCTATGGCGTCAGTTTATAGGTGATTGATGTGAGACCATGGGGACCATGGTCAAATGATCAGAGTGTTTGCCTGCAGAGTTGACAGTTTTGAATTTGATCCACTAGTGGTGTCAGACTTTCTTTTCGCCTTCAAACCCTCTTTGTCCACCCAGCAGTCATGGGTACCTGATTCAGTTCAGGGTAGGTGGAAGGTGGCAGAAGGAGGCTTTGCCTCCGATCATGCATTGCCCTGTACATGGTGGATCATGGATAGTTCACCACCCTTACAGCTGAAAGACCAAGGGAACTTTCATCCTTAACATGGGTGAGGCACAAGGGACCTAATGGCACCTGGACCATCTCACAACGTCTTGCACCCTAGCAATACATAGGCGCCATTCTAGAGTGCCACTACTTATTCACTCAGTCTGGTGACCTCTGAAACTACAACTATCAGCACACTTGAACATTTAAAGTTCTTTCATCCCCTCTCTACTTGGCATACATCTACTGCTGCTGATGGTGATGATGACAGTGTGATGATGATGATGATGATGATGACGATGACGATGATGATGGTGATGACATCCTCCATTCCATGGTCTTGTGGCAGTTGGAGTCGGGAGGAAGCCATAGCTTACTTCCTGAAGTACACATCGGACTCACGGGCAGGGATTGAGGTTGAGGTGGACCGCTACATCACCTGGCCAGGCCAGGCCACCGCCTACAAGATCGGAGAGCTCAAGTTCAATGAACTGCGCAGAAAGCCGAGGCGGAACTGGGTGAGGGGCAGCAACGCTGCTGGATCCAAGTGGGCCCCACATGCCCGCTTGTGTGTGTGTGTGTGTGTGTGTGTGTGTGTGTGTGTGCGTGCGTGCGTATGTGTGCGTGTGTGCATGCGTGCGTGTGTGTGTGTGTGTGTGTGTGTGTGTGTGTATGCATGTGTGTGTTGGATGGAAGATGAGGGATGGAAGTGGTTTTTATGAAGGATAAGGAAGTGGGGAAGAGGGAGAAGTGTAGGGAGCCAGGGTGGTTGGAAGTAGTTCTGAATGTAAATGCAATGATCCGATTCAACTGTGGTGTGGGATTAGCATAGGATAGTGTGGGGATTGATATGATAGTGATCTCGCATGTGCAGCATATGTATATGTATGTGGCAAACAAACTCAACTTCTACTCCCATTACAGCCTTCAGTGGCTGAATTTTCCGTTAACCCTTCAGCGGCTGTATTTCCAGGCGAGTACTTTGACATCCGGGACTTCCACTCTGTGGTACTGGAGAATGGGCCGGTCCCACTCAGAATCCTGGAGTCTCTGGTGGATGACTGGATCCAGAACCACCACCGCTCCCACCTGGTCGGATACGACTACCTCCCAGAGGTAGACCCCGAGTGTCTGTGTCCTCCCAACGCAGTGGTCAGTGCCAAGTGTCTGGGCACCAGTTCAGGGGGTGGTAGAGACAACTGGGGGCTGGAAGATATTGCTGTGCACAGTTGTTGTTGCTGTCCTGATGTGTTGGTTTGTGGGCTGGTGGCCACCTCATCCTTCCCTTTTACTATTTATTGCACGGGTAGTTGTGTTGTCTTTTTCTTTTTTTTCTTTGTGGAAGTGGGGCATAAGGGGAGGGAAAGTCAGAGGGGATGAATTGTTGATTGTTTTGTACAGGTGTATAGATGATTGACACAGTGTGATATATTTAGTTCATGGTTTGTATTTTTGTTCGTTTTTCACACACACACACATGGGGGTGAGGGGGGTGGGGGGGGGGGGGGGGTGTAACACATAAAGACATTTATGTGTGAACTCAAACATGTATATGTATACCTATTCAAACACAAGTAATCCACACACACACACACATATATATATATATATATATATATATATATATATTCACAAAACACATGACAATGCACTCAGACATAAATCAGTCATTAATAAGTGGAGTTCATATTTCCTTTAAACCTTCTCTAAATCTAGTTTGAACAGAGACAGAACGCCAAGGGCTGATCTCGCACACACACACACACACATATGCACGCC
The DNA here is from genome assembly GCA_016801955.1 of Conus betulinus. Classification (NCBI taxonomy): domain Eukaryota; kingdom Metazoa; phylum Mollusca; class Gastropoda; order Neogastropoda; family Conidae; genus Conus; species Conus betulinus. The sequence continues at coordinate 15,799 of JADBJO010012352.1, forward strand.
GCATGCACACACACAGAGTTGCATGTCAATTTGTTTTTGGAACAAACCAGACATACTGGTGGTGTAAATAACTGATGAAGTGTACAGTGCTGTATATAAATTGATGGATAACGGAAAAGTGGTAAGGGAGGTAATTTTAGAACGATGTCCATGAGTCCAGGCCGTAGGAGCCCAGATTGCCTCCCTTAGTTATCAAAGACCGTGCTGAACTTAAACTGTCCGAGTAAGGCAGAGAACATGTGGTTTCTTCTGGATATGTATGTAAACAGTGGATGCCATACATTATGTGATGATCATGAATATTATTGACTTCATGTCCATGTAAACCAGTGCCAAATGTCTGGGGAAACTTGCCATGACTGAATGAAGAGCCAGCTGATTCACAATGAACTCTTCATCACTGCTGTGAAAAGGATTCTGTTTTGTTTGTTTGTCCCCCCCCCCCCCCCCCGAAATTCACATTGGTGTAATACATCTACATGAATAAAACAAACAGCAAGGGTGCTGTGTTCAGGTGACACCACCATGTACAAATACACTTTAGTGGGTGAAAGCGTGTGCGACTGCAATCTTTCTAACCACCCTTTAAGTTGGTCATAATTAAATTGCTGTTACTGTTGATGTTATCGATCTTTTTTTGTTGTTTTTTGTTATCTGTGGTTGTGCCGTTGCTGTTGTTACTGGTGTGCTGTTTGCTTTGTTGACATTGTTGTTGTTGTTTTGTTGACATTGTTGTTGTTGATGATGCATAATCTGTTTGTCATTTGTGGTTGCATTGTTGCTGTTGTAACTGTTTATTGTTTTTTGTTTGTTGCTGTTGTTGATGCTGCTGCTGCTGTTATTGCTGCTGTTGTTACTGTTTCTTGTCATCACTGCTGTTGTCGACATTGTTATGCTGTTGCTGTCTTGTCTGTCATGCCATCCCAGAGGCCCGACACAAACTCTTGCCACCCTTACACACCCACATCCAGGCTTGTGCTGTCACACCACCATCACTCCTCTTCAGCAGCAGAGCCACATTCTGAAACCTGAGCACCACCACAAGCTTTGCTCTAGACCCACTGTCCACAGACAGGTTGTTGGAGCTATTCCAATGGAGAGTGACCAGTCTGCTAGACTCTGCCAAGTAACATTCCTGTCAGCCTAAATCATGGCAAGCAAATCATGCAGAACATTTCATCTCTTTTCTTGGCAAACAAGCTACCACCTCTCTTCCTACTACTTACAAAGTACATCAACTCCCTGCTGGTTTTTCTTCCCCTCAAAGAACAGATCCTTGAACATATTCAAACCGACAGAAGTGACTTCTTCCTTCCCGAGTCCACCTGACTTTTACCTTCTGTCATACTCTGCTACTTCCCTCGACAACTTCACCCTAGTTTCTGAACAGTGTCCAAGAAATTCTCAAAACCGCTTCTCCAAAGTCATGTGCGCTGAATCCTATTCCTACAAAACCTGTGTGAAAACAAAGACATCATGCTTCCCATCATCCATCTTTCTTTTAACCTCTGGTTTTGAGCTACCTGAACTGTTGTTAAACATTAACGGGAAAAGTAATCTCTTACCTTAAATGATTAACTCAAAAAATATTTGTTTGACAAGAACCACTTAAAGATCCGTCTTAAATCTATCATTTCTGAAGATTTTTGGAAAGTGGTTTTAATACAAGTTCTGACCTATCTTGTAAGCACAAGGGTACAGTGCAGGCAGTGCTGTTCTGTGTTGTCCATGATACCCTGTCCTGGCTGCTGTGGATGTTATCAAGTGTGTGTTTTTCTGCTTCAGGATAATGCTGTTGTGTCTGACATAGTCCACCATTCTGTTGTTTATTTCAGGTATGAAGTTATCTGTGATGTATGTTCAGACGTTCTGGTGTGGTTTCAGTCATAGCTGGGTGAGCATACGCAATGTGTCTCTGTGGGCCGTTCACTTCTAAAACTCCCCTGTCTCTGTGTGTATCTCCGGGCTGTGTACAGGGTCCTGTGTTGTCTGTTCTGTACACCAAACCACTCTCCAGTGTCATCAAACAACAGATTTGACTGCCTCCTCTTCACAACAGGCACTCAACTTCAGCAGACTTGCAAAAATGATCACGAATTAATGCCGTCATTTCCAGGATCTACCACTGAAATACTATGAACTTCTATTGTCAAAAATGATCACGAATTAATGCTGTTATTTCCAGGATCTACCACTGAAATACTATGAACTTCTATTGTCAAAAATGATCATGAATTAATGCCGCCATTTCCAGGATCTACCACTGAAATACTATGAACTTCTATTGTCAGGATGGCATTTTAGGACATGATTAAATCAAGGGCAAAGAAAACTTTTATCCCAAGATCAATTGTTTTCTTAAATACTTTGATGTCAATTTATTATTGTAATAGTTCATGTATAAGTGAGCAGTGGTGAATCAGTACTCGTGTCACACACTGAGTGTACATATGCATATGTGTTTTTTTTTGTGGCGTGTGTGTGTGTGTGTGTGTGTGTGTGTGTGTATGGTGTATGTGATGTGTGTAATTGATGGGAAATGCGGAAGAGGGGTGGGGTGGAGTTGGGGGCGTTTGGGGAGAGGTGTGTCAGGATTGTGTGTGTGTGTGTGCGCGTGTAAAGGGAGTGGGGGCAGTATTACTGCGAGCATGTTATTATTTCATCTTGTTCTTTTCTTTTCCTAATTTTTGATTCTACTCTTAACAATAGCAGTCTTGAAAGCTGTGCATCTTAGAGGTTCTATGATGATATATTGTGTGTATAGATGTTAACCCTTTGCAGTAACTTTTGGTTTATACGTGCGCTATTATTGGTTTATACATATTTAATGTTCTCTCTTTGTGTTTGTGTGATAATAGTTGCACCTGACACAGTTTCTCTTTCCAGAGACAATAAAGGTTTTCCTACCGTATGTGCTAATAGCATATGGATGACACAGAACATGCTGAAATAAAAAATGATACCACTGACGGTCTAACCTCTGCTTCTGTTAGTCAGTCACATCCTTCGCTCTCTTTCATTACTGCTGGCTTCAGCGCCATGTTCTGTTAGTCACACCCTCTCCTCCATCGCTGCTGGCTTCAGCGCCATGTTCTGTTAGTCACACCCTCTCCTCCATCGCTGCTGGCTTCAGCGCCATGTTTGTTAGTCCCTCTCCCCTCGCTGCTCCACCGCTGTTAGGCTTCAGCAGCCATGTTCTGTTAGTCACACCCTCTCCTCCATCGCTGCTGGCTTCAGGGCCATGTTCTGTTAGTCACACCCTCTCCTCCATCGCTGCTGGCTTCAGCGCTATGCTCTCTCACAGAGCAACAAACTTTGGTTGTGTACATGGACTTTGTCCCTTTCTATCAAACATCAGGTCATGACAGTCTGCCAGCTACATGAGCTGAGGGAGGATAGGTTTGTTACAGATGTTCCCTGCCAAATGTGCCCCAAAACACAGGTGACTTCCTGCCTTCTTTCGTGGCTGAATTACTGCAACTCTCTTCTAGCTGCTTGTCTTCACTCTGCTCTTCATCAACTATTTCAAGAGGTGGCTACAAGACAGCCTGCATCTGCTACACTATTGTCACTGACTTTGCCCTGACACATCTCTCTAATTCAGTTACCTTGTAACACAGCTGTCTGTTTTCAGTGTTATCTTGTACACACACACTTGAGATCCCTCTTTCCATTCTTCTGACTCACGATATTTTCTGCAAAACCACATCCAACATAAAACTTATGGCTTCCACTCCTTCTGTACCTATGCTCCTGAGGTCTGGAACTCTCTACCATTCAATCAAGGATTTTCCACTTCTGCTGCAGCTTTCAAGTCCGATCTTGGAACTGATTTTTTCAATCCGTTCTGCCAGGTCCAGACTCTTCCCGATATTTCCTGGTTTGTTCCTTTGTATAATACTGAATACAGATTGTGTTGTTCTGTTAGTCAGGCAAGTTAAATACTGTCTTTATCATTAGTATCAAATCTAAAAAAAAAATTCATTTCCATGATAATAACTTGAAACTATCACCATTTTCATCTGCTCTCGATATCCCAGCTATTGCTGATGTGCCCATTCACACAATCTCCCCAGAGAAAAAAGACGCAGTTCATCCACCTAATCAAAACCTTCATGATGGCAAAAAAGGCTATTCCTTGCAAGAAGTCCAAGTCCTGGATAAAGTGACAATTCTTTGGAGGTTGAATGACAGTCTTCTTGAGTTGATTGAATCAGGTTAAGATTAAAATTATAGTCCCGTCAACAGCAGAGGTTATCTCAGGACTGTCACCACGTTCCAAACTACCACGTATATATGTTAAAAAAGGATTAAAAGCAAAACCTCTCCCAACCCATTAAAAACAGATTAAAAGAACCTATCCTAGGATTAAAAACCAACACGTTGAAATAAGATAAGACAACGTTGCCCACAGCCCAGCCGACCGTAAAGGGCCACACCAGGGCCGTCACCACGTTAAAAACAACCCACTAGGCAGTCATTCATACAATTCTTTAAAATACGTCCAAAAAACACATCCAGAAGTTTTGTAAAAAACTTTCCACTGTAAAATCTCAGATCCGATGAAAAATGTTAATCTCTTTCAAGAACCCAAAGACCGTGTCAGGCGGAACATCTCTGAACAAGATTTTCATGGAATCTGCTGTAAAATGTTTGTGTCTCACATCGTGCAAGTCCCAACACTCCAAAAGAATATGTTTCATTGTGAGTGGAACATGACATGGAATGCACCATGGAGCTTCTTCACCCTTTAAAAGAATGGGTAAAATACGAATGGCCAGTGTGCAGCTGGCACAGAACTGTTTCTTCTTTATGACCACCAGACGAAGGTGGGAGGAACTCCTTTAGGTTTGGACGGATCTGAAAGAGTTTGTTATCCGTCTGTGTATTCCAATCCTCCTGCCAGAGGTCTCTGACATAATCGTTAATTTTGGGTTTCAGATCTGAGCAGGGATATAGGTGTGTTTGACAGATTCTCTCTTGTGGCATTCTTGGCCAAACGATCAACCATTTCATTCATTCCCTCCGATGCCAACATGACCAGGAACCCAAGCCAGAATAATATTGTAACCCTCCACTTTCAACTTGGTCAAAAGTTCGAAAAAGTGTAAGAGTTCGGGATGCTGAGGTTTCGGCCAGCTATGGCCTCCAAAGCTGACAGTGAATCCGACAGAACCAGAAAGTCCCTCTTCGTAGACTGCGAGATTATCCTCAGTGCCAGAACCAGAGCTGTAAGTTCAGCAGAGTAAGCAGAAGCGTCCGAATGAATATGTTCCAACCGTATTTGAGAAGGAGCACCAGGGCAATAGGCTGCACAGGCCACTCCATCTTCAGACTTGGAACCGTCAGTGAAAATTTTCTGATAGGATGGGAATTCTGAACAAAGGTCAGCATACAACGCCTTGTATGCCAGAGAGCTGGTGGACTCTTTGCGAAAAGCTGCAAGATCAAAACGAACCTCTGGTGTGAAAAAGGTCCACGGAGGTTGATCTGGAAACTTGGGAAAAATCGGACACAACTCCTAGGTCTAGACCTGCATTCCGCGCGTGAGGCTGCATACGAAGACCAAACGGCGGAATACAGTTAGGGTTGTTTTCAAATTTGCTTTGGAACTGAGGGTCAAAGACACAGTCATAGGCAGGGTTCTCTGGTTCCGAGAGCAGTCTGATATAATAGTTCAGAGACAGTTTCAGCCTGCGGTTGGACAGTGAGGGCTCACCTGCCTCTGCGTACAGGCTGTACACAGGGGTGGTGCGCAATGCTCCAAGACAGAGACGAAGACCCTGATGGTGAACTGGGTCTAGGACTTTTAGATACGAGGCTCTAGCGGCGCCGTAAATAATGCTGCCGTAGTCCAACTTGGATCGAACTAACGCCCTGTAAAGATGGAGAAGTGTGCGTTTGTCTGCACCCCAATCCGTATGAGCCACTACACGGAGGATATTCATGGCTTTGAGGCACGATGTTTTCAAACTTCTGAATATGGGCTTTAAAATTTAACTTTTGGTCAAAGGTAACACCCAAAAATTTGGCTTCTGTGACAGCAGGAATTTGAGCCTTATCTATGAAAATTTCTGGTGGTGGAAAAAGTTGTCTGAAATTGTGAAAGTGGATGCACTCTGTTTTAACGGATGAAAACTTGACCCATTTTCGACTGCCCACTGTTGGATTTTATAAATCCACGTCGTGTCATAGGCCTTCTCTATGTCAAAAAAAATGGCAACAACATGCTTTTTTCTGTAAAAAAGAGTTTCGAATGGTGGTTTCCAATCTGATTAAATGGTCCATGGTAGAGTGATGCTTTCTAAAACCACACTGTTCCATGGCTAAAAGCCCATCAGTTTCCAATTTCCACATGAGCCTACCATTTACCATTTTTTCCATCACCTTACAAACACAGCTCGTTAAGGCTATTGGACGATAGTTGGTTGGGTTTGAATGATCCTTCCCTGGCTTCGGAATGGGAACGATTACGGCCCTTTTCCATGAAGCTGGGAAAGACCCAGACGTCCAGACATGGTTATAAATTTGAAGCAGAATGTTTAAGACCCGAGTCAGGAAGTGTTTTAAGAGTTGATAATGTATTTCATCAAGACCAGGTGCGGAATCAGACATGCCTGTTTTCAGTTCATTTAGATTAAAGGGCAAGAGTTGTATTCTTCTTGATTGGGTGAGGTAAAGTCGAGCTTCTTTTTTTCTGCTTGCGTTTTGATCTTGAGGTAAAGTCGAGCTTCTTTTTTTTGACGTTTTGATCTTTAAAAAGGAGGAGATTTTTGGTTTCTATGGTGGAAGCTAGCAAGTTAACCACAGCTTGTTTGTCAGTGATGAGTGTATCATCAAGTTTTAAATGGTGGACTGAAGGGCAGCTGTTCTTGCCCCTAATTTTTTTAACAACTCTCCAGATTTTTTTTCTTGGAAATGTTTGATGTAAGCGAAGAGCAGAAATTTCTCCAAGATACTCGTCTACTTCTTTTACAAACAAACCTCGCCTTTGCTTTTTCCTCCGATAAGACTGAACGTTCGGGGCCACAGGATGCTGAAAAACTAAACGTTTGGCCCTCTTGCGAACATTGCAAGCATTCTTACAGTCCTGGTTGTACCATGGCGTACCAGGTAGTTGTGCACCTGGTTTCGTGAGTGGGATGGTATCTCTCGCACATGATAACAAAATATTTGTAAAGGACTCCGCTGGGTCTTCTGATCGGAAAATGATTTCGGCATCTAGCTTATCAGTTACGGCTGAATGAAAGAAATCCCAATTTGCCCTTTTAAAGCAAAAATACTGAGGAAACGAAACAGGTTCCTTCAAAATTGGAGAAAGTATTACCGGGAAATGGTCGCTCCCGTGCAGATCATCGTGAACTGACCAATCATAGTCTAGAACTAATGAAGGATCGCACACTGACAAATCCAAACACGAAAGGGTACCATTTGAAGAGTGCATGTATGTTGGTGATTTGTCATTTAGAAAACACAAGTCCAGTTCATTAAAGACCTCTTCCAGCATGAGACCCCGAGGTGAGAATGTGAGCTACCCCAAAGGGGGGAATGCCTTGAATCAGGTTGCTCCAAAAAGTGTCCACTACAGTCCGCTTCCGAACTATTGTCTTTCACCATGCACCAAACCACTGCATGATAATGACTGTTCTGATGATATTATTTTCCACCATTCACTACATAACTTCAGAGTTGATTATTTTGAAAATATTTTCCAACATTCACCAAATCTACATGATCATGATGATTGCTCTGACAATATCTATGGATATGGTACGAGACTTGTGGTCATAAAGTACTTCATGTTTTGGGTTTTTTTTTTTTCTTTTTGCAGCAGTCTTTTTTTTTTTTTTTTCTGGCTCTTAGATGATGTTCGTTTTTCTTGCAAGTTGGCAGTCAGCTGGTGTTCTCAAAAATTCTCAGATCCGAGAAGAGTTCTCCAGCCTGTATCATCAGAAAGTTGGACAAACAAAAGCCATTGTTTTGAAACTTTAAGGACAACAAAAGACAACATCATCATGACAGGTGAAGAACAACAAAAGACAACTTTATCATGAAAGGTGAAGGACAACAAAAGACAACATCACCATGAAAGGTGAAGGACAACAAAAGACAACATTATCATGAAAGGTGAAGAAAAACAAAAGACAACATCACCATGAAAGGTGAAGGACAACAAAAGACAACATTATCATAAAAAGTAAAGGACAACAAAAGACAAGATGATCATAAAAAGTGAAGGACAACAAAAGACAACATCATCATGAAAGGTGAAGGACAACATCATCACAAAAAGTCAACAACAAAAGACAACATCATCACAAAAGGTGAACAACAACAAAAGGCAAACATAATCATAAAAAGTGAAGGACAACAAAAGACAACATCATCATGACAGGTAAAGGACACCATCATCACAAAAGATGGACAACAACAGACATCATCATCACAAAAGGTGAAGGACAACAACAGACATCATCATCACAAAAGGTGAAGGACAACAATAGACATCATCCACAGCGCACACTGAGGCACAACCAAAATCTCTGAAATTTGACTGTCTGGCAGGAGGCCTTGACGCAGACAAGCGAAACTGGCATTCAAAATGGAGCAATCTGCCACAGATCGAAGCATGGAGTGCTGCATGTCCACGTTTCTATTCCAACACACCCAGGACCATTGGCTCCTACAGCTTGGGTCAGTCTCTATCTCTTCTGCAGTGCCTTGCCCTACACCACACTGACCATTGGCTCCTTCTTCTTTGTTTGTCCTTCGATTTCAAAGATGACCATGACTTCAATCTCAGATGGAAGATCGCCGAGTGTGCTGTGCATCCTACAGCTTGGGTCAATCTCTTTCTCTTCTACAGTGCCTTGCCCTCATGGGTCTCACATTATTTGGCCTTCAAGTGCCTGCACTAACAGATCCTCTCTCCATGTTGTCTGTTATTAAAACAAAAGAGTGACCAGCACCTTGTGGTTTGCCACTTTTGTTCTTTCCCCTGAACTTTTTTTCCAACCAATTAAAACATTTTCTTTTATCCCCCCCCCCCCCCCCCCCCCCCCTCGCCAGCTGATCCTCTTTGCCAGTTTGCCAGTTTTTTGGTTGAAATTCACAACACTGCCAATCTGGAGGAGCCTTGACCTTCACACAATGTGAAGGGCAACCAATGACATCATCAGATAAGGAGGAACCTTGACCCTCACACAATGTGAAGGGCAACGAATGACATCATCATCAGAAAGGTGAAGAAACATCATCATCACATACTGACAATGGTTGTGGGACAACAATAGAAAACATTACCACAAGAAGGGCAACAAAAGACAACATCATCACAACAGATGAAGAGACAACATTATCACAAAACATGAATGACAACAAAAGACATCATCATCATCACAAGAGGTGATGAGACAACACTATCACAAAAGATGGACAACAAAAGACAACATCATCACAACAGATGAATAGACAACACGATCACAAACGACAAAGGACAACAAAAGACAACATAATCACAAAAAGGAAAGAACAAAGAACATCATCATCATAACAGGCGAAGAGACGACACCATCACAAAAGATGATGAACAACAAAAGACATCATCACAACAGGTGAAGAGACAATGCTATCACAAGATGATGAACAACAATAGACACCATCTTCACAAAAGGGAAAGGACAGGAGACAACATCACACTGAAAGGTGAGGGCCAACAGGAGACAACATCTCACTGAAAGGAGAGGGCCAACAGAAAACAACATCACGCTGAAAGGTGAGGACCAACAGAAGACAACATCATACTGAAAGTGAGGGCCAACAGGAGACACCACCATACTGAAAGGTGAGGGCCAACAGAAGACAACTTCATGCTGAAAGGTGAGGGCCAACAGAAGACAACTTCATGCTGAAAGGTGAGGGCCAACAGAAGACATCACACTGAAAGGTGAGGGCCAACAGAAACAACATCATACTGAAAGGTGAGGGCCAACAGAAGACAACATCATACTGAAGGTGAGGGCCAACAGAAGACAACATCACGCTGAAAGGTGAGGGCCAACAGAAGACAACATCACGCTGAAAGGTGAGGCCAACAGAAGACAACTTCATGCTGAAAGTGAGGGCCAACAGAAGACATCACACTGAAAGGTGAGGGCCAACAGAAGACAACATCACACTGAAAGGTGAGGCCAACAGGAGACAACACCACACTGAAAGGTGAGGGCCAAGTGAAGACAACATCACACTGAAAGGTGAGGTCCAACAGAAGACAACATCACACTGAAGGTGAGGGCCAACAGAAGACAACATTGTGCTGAAAGGTGAGGGCCAACAGGAGACAACACCACACTGAAAGGTGAGGGACAACAGGAGACATCACGCTGAAAGGTGAGGGCCAACAGGAGACAACATCACGCTGAAAGGTGAGGGCCAACAGAAGACAACAAAACGCTGAAGGTGAGGGCCAACAGATGGCAACATCACACTGAAAGGTAAGGGCCAACAGGAGACAACATCACGCTGAAAGGTGAGGGCCAACAGAAGACAACATCACGCTGAAAGGTGAGGGACAACAGATGACAAACAACATCATGCTGACAAAAGGGTGAGGGCCAACAGAAGACAACATCACGCTGAAAGGTGAGGGCCCACAGATGACAACATCACACTGAAAGGTGAGGGCCAACATATGACAACATCACGCTGAAAAGAGGCCAACAGGAGTGACGCGGAAAGTGAGGGCCAGGTGAGGGCCAACAGATGACAACATCACACTGAAAGCTGAAAGGTGAGGGCCAACAGGAGACAACATCACGCTGAAAGGTGAGGGCCAACAGGAGACAACATCACACTGAAAGGTGAGGACCAACAGAAGACAACATCATGCTGAAAGGTGAGGGCCAACAGAAGACAACATCACACTGAAAGGTGAGGGCCAACAGAAGACAACATCACACTGAAAGGTGAGGGCCAACAGAAGACAACATCACACTGAAAGGTGAGGGCCAACAGAAGACAACACCACACTGAAAGGTGAGGGCCAAGTGAAGACAACATCACACTGAAAGGTGAGGTCCAACAGAAGACAACATCACACTGAAAGGTGAGGTCCAACAGAAGACAACATCACACTGAAAGGTGAGGGCTAAGTGAAGACAACATACACAATGAAAGGTTGAGGACCAACAGAAGACAACATCACACTGAAAGGTAGGCCAACAGAAGACAACATTGTGCTGAAAGTGAGGGCCAACAGGAGACAACATCACACTGAAAGTAGGGCCAACAGGAGACAACATCACGCTGAAAGATGAGGGCCAACAGGAGACACATCATGCGAAAGGCGAGGGCCAACAGAAGACAACATCGTGCTGATAGGTGAGGGCCCACAGAGACAACATCACAATGAAAAGTAAGGGCCAAGAGAAGATAACATCACACTGAAAGGTGAGGCCAACAGAAGACATCACACTGAAAGGTGAGGGCCAGCAGAAGACATAGTCTTTAAGGGAAAGGACAACACACCTAAAACAGGTGAAGTGCTTAAAGAGACATGACCATTACACAAGGTTAAGGACAACCAAGCCAACCCACCATACAAGGAGGAGAAGAACAAAGCGTCACCAGCACACAGTGACAACCAGCAGACATCACCACCATCACAGCCAGGGAGGGGACAAAACCACGGTTATCCAACATTTATTTCCAAACCTGACAATGAACAGAATGGTGAGGAAGTACTCCCAACATGGCAATTCATAGAACAGTGAAATGTCCTCCCGACAACACACGCAGAATGACAACACAAGACTGAGGTACCCACACACACATCCAGCAGGACAATTACTAAAACCAGGTGGAGGTATGTTGAACCTAGTCAGAGCAGAACCCTGATGTTGGACCCCCCCCCCCTCCAACACTCAAAAAAAATCCCTGGGCTGACCAGCACAAGAACACACACAGCACACACACAGCTGACAGAGAAAGGCCAGCAGTCCCGTTTCCAGAGTTTATTGTGATCCATTAGACGGGGAATACCGATGTTCACAACACAAGTCCACCACTGCGGTGAGGACAGGCGAAGCCAGCACAGTCACTATATGTCCCACACCACATCCGCTTCACTGCCCACACTGCAGCATCTTCCTTCGCAGGGGAAGAGATATCGTTGATACACAACAAAGGAGAGGACTGCAACCGGTGACCCCATACATGTCAATCACCAGGGGATGGCTATCATTGCTGTTTGGATCAGCCTCTGTTGACAGACCCACTGAGTTCATGCCCCAGCTGCCACTCACCACAGCAACTCCTGGGATCTTGTGGCACTTTGGTAAGAACACTTTCCAAAAACATCTCCAGCATCCTGGGCAAGTTCAATGCCACAATCATCAGGCAAGGCCTTCAGGGAGATCTCCATTACCCTGGGCAAGTTCAATGCCACAATCATCAGGCAAGATCTTCAGGGAGATATAAAGGGCGGCAGGGAGTTGTCTGAATACTGCAGTAACTATAAATATGGCCAACCTTCCAAACAACTGTGGCATGTCCTCTTCTCCATTGCCAGCCAGCCCTAGGCAGGGAAAATCTGGCTGCTTTTGGCTGGGTGGACTTTACTTCAAAATCCGTTTCACTGGCCAGCGTATCTGTTGAGGTTTGCTCATCATTAAAAAGCTGGTTCCCCTCACCAGGTCTTCTTATGAAAAATAATCTGCTAAACTGCCGCCCACCTGTGCATCAACACACACTGATCTGATGCTTGCTAACTTTAAACAGACTGTTTCAAACCATAATGAAAAAAAAAAAAAACATCCCCCCCCCCTCCAGAGATCTGGTCCCCCCCCCCCCCCCAGTTTGCCATGTATGGGCCCCGATTCTCCGAAGACAGTGACTGCTATCTACAGAGATCTGGTTCACCCCACACAATCCTCTTCGACCATCACAGATCTTCCACTTCACTTGGCTTCTACTTTTCCCGGTCCCACATCTCTTTTGTTTCTAAAAACCATGAGCAGGACTCCATGAATCTGTCAACAATACACACTACTACACCACTGTTATCCTATTGCACAAGATGAAGAGAAAAAAAAGACAATAACTATCAATAAATGAGTGCATCACACACTTTTGTGTCATGACAAATGCCCCCAGTAAAATCTGTGTAAAACAAACTCGCAAGACTTCCGCCAGGAAATCTGATTGGCTTTTTCTGGTCGTTTTCACACGCCTCCCATGTAGTCCTCCCACGTCCTCCACTCCAATTTCTCCTCTCTCCAAGCTACCAGACTTCAAAATGTCCCTGACCACTAGGTTAAGAACATCCCCCACTGTGTGAAAGGAGCAGGACGATAGGATTTCTGGGGTCAATCCTTCAATTACCAATTACCAGGACCAATTTGGGTTATTACCCCTTCCACAGGCCTGTCATCGTTTTATCATAAATAAACATCCACAACCCTTTCATATAGTTTCCACATCCTTTCCACAACCTATCATATAGTTTACCACATTTTCCTTCCACAAGCCTATCATATAGTTTACCACATTTCATTTCTTCTCCCAAGCCTATCATGTAGTTTACCACATTTCCTTCCACAGCCTATCATGTAGTTTTCCACATTTCCTTCCACAAGCCTATCATGTAGTTTACCACCATTTCCTTCCTTTCAAGCCCCGTTTACCATATAGTTTACAGGCCAACATTTCCCCTTCTCAGAGGGCCTATCATATATTTACCACATTTCACAGGCCTAATCCAGTTTACCACATTTCAAACAGGCCACATTTAACACTTCTACCAGGCCAATCATAATAGTTTACCACATTCCAATTACACAGGCCTATCATATAGTTTACCACATCTATTTCCACAGGCCTATCATATAGTTTACCACATCTATTTTCCCACAGGCCAGGCCTATCATATAGTTTACAGTTCACACATCTCATATAGTTTACCACAGGCCTTCACAGGCTCATCATATAGTTGCACCACATTTTCCATCCACACATTTTACACATTCTTCACAGGCCTATCATATAGTTTACCACATTTCCACAGGCCTCATATAGTTTACCCAGGCCATCATATAGTTTTTCTTTTCCACCACAGGCCTATCATTTAGTTTACACACTTTCAATTTTCAAGGCCAGGCATGTCATATAGTTTTACCACATTTCACACTGGCCTGCCACACATTTCCTTCCAGAGGCCAATCATATAGTTTACATTTCACAGGAAACAGAGGCCTTTCATATAGTTTACCACACTTCCTTCCACCGGCCGATCATATAGTTTCCATTTTTCCACAGGCCTATCATATAGTTTACCACAGTCCACACACCACAGTTTTTTACCCCTTCCCCGAGAAACCTATCATATAGTTTACCACATTTCACACCGGCCTATCATATAGTTTAACCCACATTAGTTTTCCTTCCCAGAGGCCAATTAAACAGTTTACACATTTCTACACACTTCCCACAGGCCGATCATATAGTTTACCACATTCCATCCAAGGCCCTATCATATAGTTTACCCACATTTGCTTTCTTCCACAGGGCTATCATATAGTTTTACCAATTTCCTTTCCACAAGGCCTATCATATAGTTTTCCCACATTTCACAGCCTGGTCATATCAGTTTACCAACATTTCCTTCCACAGGCCTATCATATAATTTAATACCACATTTCCATCCAGAAGGCCTATCATATAGTTTACCACATTTCCTTCCACAGACCTATCATATAGTTTACCAATTTCCCTTCCACAGCCCTAACATATAGTTTACCACATTTCACTGCCTGTCATATAGTTTACCCACATTTCACAGGCATAGCATATAGTTTACCACATTTTCCTTCCACCGGCCCAATCATATAGTTTACCACATTCTACACAGGCCTATCATTCATTTTACCAACATTTCCTTCCCAAGGCCATCATATAGTTTACCCATTTCTACACTGGCCTATCATATAATTTACCACACTTCTAAAACTTCCCCACCGATCATAGTTTTTAGCACATTTCCTTCCACAGGCCTATCACTTAGTTTACCACATTCCACAGGCCATCATATAGTTTAACCTCATTTTCCTTCCACAGCCTATCATATAGTTTACCCTCATTTCCTTCCACAGGCCTATCATATAGTTTACCTCATTTACCTTCCACAGGCCTATCCTACAGTTGGACCACTTCCACAGGCCTTGACATAGTTTACCACATTTCTTTCAACAGGCCTATCATATTATAGTTTATAGATGCTGATCTCCACTTTATTCGGTCGTTCTTACTTCAGTTTGAATCAATAGATAAAGTCTCCTCTCCCCTTCCCATTGTTTTTCCCTCCTCCTCCTTTCCCCATCATCATCCCCCCCCCCCCCCCCCCCCCCCCTCCCAGCCTCCCGCCCTCAATGTTAACAGTGGTTGCCAGGGGTGTGCGGTGTAGCTGTGGACTGGGGGAGGTCTCAGTGTTTGCCAGGGGTGTGTGTGGTGTTGCAGTGGACTGGGGGAGGTTTTCCCTGTGCTTTGTGCTCAGGACAGGGGCAGTAACCCCTGACCATCCTCAACCTGACCTGCACTTCTGAATGTCGCTTCATGACGGCACAACACTTTTTAATCCCTTAGCCTTTCCAGTTTAGTTCTTTTTCCCTGAGTGTAAGGGTGCGGGCATGCACACAAGTGCGAGTGTGCGTGTGTGTGTGGTTGTTGAGCCTTTAAGACATTAAAAACACAAGAAAATGGAAAAAAAAAAAAAAAAAAAAAAAGCTGCGAAGAAGAAAAAGAAGATATCACAAATCAACACATAAAGCTAGAACTCCCCTCCAGGCCCCATCTACCTTGGACATTGTCTATGAGAAAGAAGCAGCAACGCTCCGTCAGGTGAACACTGCCCTGACTCCCATCCCCCCCCCCCCCCCCACCCCCCCTTCCCATCCCCCACCTTCCCATCCCCCATTCAACACTCATTATAAAAAATCATAGCTGTGATTCTCTGCTTCACTGGGGCCAGGCTGATTGCTGTCGCTCAGGATGCTGAAGCCCTCCGTTTCAAAGGTGACGATGGCGGTGGTCGACAGTTCTGGGGAGGCGGGGGCGGGGCGGACCGTGCATGGGACCCGAGGGTGCCGGGAAATCAGCCGTGTGTACTCCTCTTCCTCCAGAGCAGGGGGGTCGTTGACCATGTGGAACTCCAGCTGACATCCTGCACCCACAGCAGGCCTCAACACAAACCATCAGCGATAACAACACAGAGGAAACAGGCCATCAGACATCAACACAAAACCATCAGCGATAACAACACAGAGGAACAGGCATCAGACATCAACACAACCAATCAGCGACACTGCGACACAGAGGAACAGGGCCATCAACACAACACACACAGCCCATCTACAACAGGGTTTCCTACAGACTCCCAAGAACAAAATTCAAGGAGTTTTCAGGTGACTTTTCAAAATTCAAGACATCAAAACACTGCCTGAAAGGATATGCCTGTTACTGTTTTTCTTTCTCCTGGACGACTTAATCAGCTGTTACTTCACACAGCAGAAAGCAAAAGTACTATTAGTACTACTTGGAAAGTCATTTTACATAAAAGAACTGTTAAAAGTCTGGAAAAAGTCACTGGTCCAGCCACCTATGACTGCAGAACTTCAAAGGGAAAACATTTACACCCGTCACAACTGTGAAGTCTTCATGGCGGGCAGGGCAATCCAGGAACAGTGTGTGCAGCTTGGACAGAATATTATCTATATCCCCAAAAGCAGCAGTACAACCAGCTCTGAAGGCATTGTGCAAGCTGTGTAGTCCACAACTCCCTGTCTGAAGCATCTTCATACTTGACTGCTTACTCAGGTCCTTCTGTATCTCATCATATACCTACGGCACAATACAAGGAAACTATAGAAACTAGTAAGTGTGGTCCAGATTTTATGTGGGTTTTTGAGTGTGAGTGCGAGTGTGTGTGGTGTGTGTGTGTGTGTCTGTGAATGAGTGAGTACAGTGTGTAAGTGTGTGTGGTGTGTGTGTGTGTGTGTGTGTTTGTGTGTGTGTGCGCGCGCAAAGCGCGGGCGCGGCGTGTGTGTGCGTGTCCCAACAAATTAAGGAAAAGCAAATAAGAAAACTATGTATCCCACTCTTAGAAATAGTTATTTTTTAAAAACTATTTTTAAAAACTCGTATACAATAGACAAAAGTGAACTTTAATAAAGAATGAGGCAGTCCATAGGAAAAAAAAAATAGCATTACAGCCATTAGAAGCCAGCTGTAGAGAAGGTGTGCACACTTGCGTGCACACATGTGCACGCACACACACACACACACACACACACACACACACACACACACACAACGTTAAAAAACTGGAGAGAAAAGAGAAAAAGAAAAAGAAAGAGAGACAGACAAAAAGACAGAAAAGAGACAGACAGACAGACAGACATATACTGATATAGACTCCACTCGTGAGCAGCTGAAAGCTATCCTCATTTCATTACAGAAATAACAAACTCATTAAGTAGTACTTTGAGTACAGCAGCAGCAGCAGTAGTAGTAGTAGTAGTAGTATTGGCATGTTAAAACAAAGTTTCTAAGTATCAGTCACCATGATCAGAAGTCAACAGTCCTGTAAATTTTAAAATTTCCATGAATGAAAATAAAGGCTTAACATATGTTGTGTACTTCTGAGTACTTTACATGTGGGATTTTGAGGCAGAAGTGAAAATATGAGAAAGGGAGTGAAGGGGCCTAAGAGTGATGCTTACACTAGGTTTGTAAAAATTTAACATTTCCATGAATGAAAATTAAGGCTTACACATGTTGGGTGATTTTGGAGTACCTTACATGTGGGACTTTGAGACGTAGAAGTGAAAATATGAGAAAGGGAGTGAAGGGCCTAAGAGTGGTGCTTTACACTTGGTGTTGTGTGTGTGGTGTGTGTGTGTGTGTGTGTGTGTGTGTGTGTGATTTATCTACAGGTCCACAAGTTTCCTTTCAAACCTGAATGCACAATCTTACCTTCCAGTTGACATCTGGTCCATCCATTGATATGTGTAGCAGTTTTCTGTGTCCCAGCTCAGTGATGATGGGTTCCACAATTCATAATGTTGCTGGCATAAGCATGACCCAGAAATTCTGAAGTCAGGTATTCACTTCTCACCATACCATCAGTCCAATGCGCCATGTGTATCAAGCTGAATAAGCTTCAGTTCTTTGTTTAGACTTTCGTCAAACAACAGCACGTAGTTTGATTCTTCTTGTGTTCTTTTTTTTCAGCAATGAATGAAAGTGAGGTGCAATGCCAAATGTCGCCAAATACCTTGATTTTCCCTCACCACACTGAAATCCTTTGGCGATTTGACTATCTGGAAACATTGTTTGAAAAATCTGAGAATTCTGTTCACTAGAGCTGAAGCTTTGGTGCGCGTTTACAGCGTGCAATGTCCACAGAATTTCAGATTTCAGCACATCTGTCTTTGTGCAAAACGAGTCCACTGTAGCTGAAGAGCTGGTACTGGATTCGACGCATGGCACGGAAACATCACGATCAGGATTTAATGACGATGCAACATTCGCGTTCGACGCTGCTGCTGCCGTCTTGTTCGTAAGAAAGTATGAGATGGATATCGCTGCTGAAGATCTCGCCGCCAGTAAAGCCACATGCTTTTTTTTCCTTTGCTGTGGCTAGCCAAGGCACTCTCGCCCATTGCTCGCACATCAAAACTTTTTTTTTGCAGACTGTGCAGTAGCAGGCATGTTTGTTTGCTTTGTCTTCTCTCACCCAGTCAGAAAACTCGGGTTTATCCAGCCACACAGATAGTTGAAAACTCCGTTCACAATGAACTGAACAAGCCGGAAGTGCAAGACCTTTTCTTCACGCATGCATAGAATTTAAAAATTGCAGAAGTTACAAATTATCTCCCTTGGTTCATTCTTTAGCAGATGACAACACAGGATCGCGATGATGTAAAATTTTTGGAAAATATTTTTTCATCAACCTGAATGCAGAGAAAAATCAAACTGCCATTTTTTTCTTGCCACATTAAATTTTTTAGGAGACGATGGTTTGATTTTCAAGGGTTTTCATGGAGGTTTGGTCACCATAACCATATTTTATTGATTTTTCAAAGGGTTTCATGGTCTTGAAATGGCTCTCAGAAATCAAGGAGTTTTCAAGGAGCATACGAACCCTGTACAACACCGACACAAAGCAACAGGCCATAAGAGACATCAACACAACAATCAGTGATACCAACACAAAGGAACAGGCCATCAGACATCAACACAGCCAATCAGCAACACCGACTCAAAGGAACAGGCCATCAGACATCAACACAGCCAATCAGCGACACCGACACAAAGGAACAGGCCATCAAATATCAACAGCCTATCACCAACACCGACACAAAGAACAGGCCACTACACACTAGTTTTTTATATGGAGCACAATATACCATCAGTGATCACACACATTACAGCCACACAATATACCATCACACACATTACAGCCAATCACCAACACAAAAGAACAGGCCACTACACTCTGTAGTTTTCTACACTGAGCGTAACAAACCACCGACACAAAGGAACAGGCCACTACACACTAGTTTTCTATACGGAGCACAATATACCATCACACACATTACAGCCAATCACCACACAAAGGAACAGGCCACTACACTCTGTAGTTTTCTACACCGAGCGTAACAAACCACACCGACACAAAGGAACAGGCCACTACGCACTAGTTTTCTACACGGAGCACATATACCACAACACATTACAGCCAATCACCAACACAAAGGAACAGGCCACTACACACTAGTTTTCTACACGGAGCACAATATACCATCACACACATTACAGCCAATCACCAACACAAAGGAACAGGCCACTACACACTAGTTTTCTACATGGAGCACAATATACCATCACACACATTACAGCCAATCAGCAACACTGACACAAAGGAACAGGCCACTACACTACACAGTAGTTTTCTACACTGAGCACAATAAGCCACCCAACATCATCACAGCCAATCAGCAACACTGACACAAAGAAACAGGCCACTACACTACAATGGGAGTTTTTGTTATACTCCCTGTTTGGCTAGTATACTTACCATGTCAGACCATAGCATTCAACGGCAGTCAGTCAGCTCTGCCAGGCTGAATTTTTGTGGCTAATGCAGTAATAAGACAGTCACGTGACGCTCACCCTACTTCCGCCATAGGAAGAAAGCCAGTGGCCGCTTCCTGTTCCCCATTCAGCAAGGCCTGCGCGCAAGGTAACACCGACGAGAACCTTGGCGCCAGAGGGGAACGTAGGGCGGGCATTAGAGTCTGACATGGTAAGTATACTAGCCAAACAGGGAGTACGATAAAAAACTTCCCATTTTGGCGTCATATACTATACCATGTCAGACCATAGAAGAAATTTAAAGGAATCGGAGGAGGGCCGAGTGCCCTAGTGGTTCTTGGGGTTAACCGATATAGCTGCATTAGCCGCCACAAAGGAGATCCCTTTAGAACCATCAGCCCATGGCATGTGGATATCCCTTAAATAAAAGTTTATAAAGGGATTTTCAAACGCCAGTAGGCAGCCTCCAGTAGATGGCGCAATGGACAGAGAGTGCTGGAACACTGCGGAAGTGGCCAGCGCTCTGACCTCAAGGGCCCGGGGAGAGACAGGGCGGGGAGATCCTTGTACGCCTGGGCACAGGCAGATCTCACCGTCTTGGAAAGACACCTAGAGATAGTGCCAGCCGAGATGTCTTTCCTTATTGGGGTTGATAGAAATAAGGAGATGTCTCTGGGAGGAGCGCCTGGGGTGCGAGAGTTTCCAGTAGTGTCTCAGACACCTAGAAGGGCACAGGTCCATGTCTCCCCTGCTCTCCCCTCCTCCTAGGATATCCGCCAGTGAGCGGATGACGAGGGAGGGTGAGGCAGTGCCCGGTTCCTGATTCTTAGCTAAGAATTCAGGAGAAACGTTTGAGAGACAGAGCCGTCCCTATGGAAGGCAATGTCTCTGGGGTCCCCGCTGAGGGCATGGATCTCGCTTCACCTTCTGGCTGAAGCCAGGGCGAGGAGAAAATGTGGTCTTCAGGGAAAGAAGGTCAAAGGGAGGGTGGGGATAGGCTCAAATGGGGGTTTTCTGAGCGTCCAGGACAATAAAGAGGGTCCTAAAAGGGGATGCGCCTAGGGGACTGGGACTCACGTAGAGCCACCCCCCTAGAGATCTCTTTGAGAAGGAAGTCATTCTCAAAGGAGGGTCCATGAGTTGGCGAATAGTGGTGCAGACAGCCGACCTGTAGCCCCGTATGGAGCTAGCAGAGAGCTTAAAAGAGGAGGATAGGTGAGATAGAAAGCTGCCTAACTGGAGATTGGAAGAGTGATCATGGGGAACAGAGTTGTCTGAGCACCAGGAGACCCCATCTCTCCCATTAGTAATCATAGAGGGACTCAATGATGGCCCTGTGCAAGGCCGTCGCTAGGTCCCGTAGGTCCTGTGAGGCCCCCGTCCCCACGATTATGTTTAGGACGGACTGGGATCTGTCCATCTGGGAGGGCAGAGCAGGTGCTCGCAGTTGGGCTGGCACAGGAGCCAGGCGCAAAAGTGGAGCAGCTGGGGGTTGGGAGTGAGGGCGACCCGAGTAGAGTTGCCTGAGCATGTCCCACCAAGTGTTCAACTGGAGGGGGGTAACATGGGTGAGGGACTTGAGGTCCGGAAACCAGGACTGGGTCGGCCACCATGGGGTATGAGGAGAGCCTGGGTCTTCTAGCCTCGCCTTCCTGATCACCTTGTGGAGGACTGGGAAGGGGGGAAAGGTGTATGCTATGAGGCCTGACCAGAGATGAGAGAGAGCGTTGATTGCATACACTTGGGGATCGGGGACGGGAGAGACATACACTGGGCAGACGATGGTTGAATAGGTGGCAAAGAGGTCAACCATGGGCCTGAACCAATGTTCCCACACACGAGGTTAGGGTTAGCCTGCTGAGGGTCCATTCCGTGTGAAGGAGGGACCTGGACCGGCTGAGGGAGTCTGCCAGGATATTGCAGGTCCCTGCTATGTGTCTCGCGCAGAGGGTGATGGAGAGGCCGATGGAGCGAGCCCCCCTTTGTTGACACCCTTTTGTTGACATAGCAAGCCACCAAAGTGTTGTCCTTGAGCAGGAAACAAGTCGGTGCGAGACCTGGGGTTGGAAGCGGAGGAGGGCAAGCCTGACTACTACCAACTCCAGGACGTTGATGTGGAGACGGGCAGTCTGTGCATCCCACACTCCTGAGGCATGACTGTTCTCCAAGTGGGCGCCCCAGCCCAAGTTGGAGGAGTCTGTATAGAGTTCCAGGGGCTGGGTTGGGAGAGATGGGAACCCCCAGGGGTCGGTGTGGAGGGGTTGAGCCACTCTACCATAGCCCATTGGAACAAGGCCTGAGGGGAATGGTCTGATCCCAGCGTCGGAGGTCTGAGACCAACGACAACGGAACTCCCTTTGGAGTTGGCGCTTTGGGAACCCGGCCCAGGGGAATGAGGGACGAGAGGGACTCCATCATCCCCAGGGGGGGGTAAGGGTTCTGGCTGGGTTGAGTTCGCACTTGTTGGGGTTGGTGACAAACCCTAGTGTGGAACAGAGGTGCAGAAGATGGTTTGTGTGGGATGGTACTGGGCCCGGGAGGGAGCCAGGACGAGCCAGTCGTCCATGTATACCGTGAGGCGAATGTCCTCCTGTCTGGCCAGGGAGGCCATCTCCTTGACCACCTTCGTGAAGAGGAAGGGTGCCAGGGAGAGGCCAAAGGGGAGCACCTTGAACTGGAACACCCGACCCTGCCAGACGAACCGTAGGTATCATCTGTGGGGATGGGTGTACAGGGATCTGAAAGTAAGTGTCCTTCAGATCTATTGAGGTAGCCCAATCCTGGTTGTGGATGGAGTCTCTGATATGAGTCGGAGTCTCCATCCTGAATTAGGTGGGTCTGAGGAACTTGTTGAGGGGAGAGAGGTTGAGGATGGGCCTCCATCCTCCTGAGGGGTTTGGGGACCACAAAGTGGTGGGAGTAAACCCCGGGTCGGGATGGAAGATCTCCATGATGGCCCCTTCCTGGAGGAGTTGTTCGACTTCCCGGCGAAGTGCCTCCGCTCGGCCTGGGGAGGGTTCGCTGGGGGAGGGAGAACGCATGAGAGGGGGGTGTTTCGTGGGCCCAAGGCTGGCAGAACCCCTCCTGTAACACCGCCACTATCCATGGGCTGAGGCCCATGCGTCTCCAGCGAGGGTTCTGCCATTTCCCGTTCTCCCATAGGTGAGTCTGCCAGTCACCTCCGGGGCCGTGCCTGTTGGCCGAACCGAAAATTCTGCTGGGGGAGTTTCGGCTTCGGCCTATAGGAGGTATTAGGGCGCTTGGCGGGCCGTGCGGCACGAGTTGGAATGAAAGGAGGGGTCTAGCAGGGCAAGGCTGAGGAGGGGGACCTGACTGCAAAAGATGCTGCCTGCTTGTGTTCTTCGACTCGGTGGGAAATGACAGCAGTCGAATAGTTGCCGAAGAGCGACTGCTCCTGACCCGGGATGAACTGCAAGGCCGCCTTAAGCGCTAGGAGAGATTAGCCTGTGACAGCACAGCATCTCTACAGGCCAGTAGGCAATTGTAGTGGCTCCTGGCTGCGCTGTCCGCCGCAGCCAAAGGTGATGCCACATCTTGTTGATCATGAATCGCATCAGGGGGGCACCAAACAAGTGAGATTCTGTCTCCTGGTGTGTCTCAGAATCTGTGCGTCTGAGGACACTGAGACAGCGCCGTCATCCTCCGGCCAGAGCTCCTCCACCCGCTGCAAAAGCATGTCAAGGAAGACATGTCCAGCAGTGGTGTGAAGGATCCCCATTCTGGCTATGCGGTCCCACTCCACCAGGTTCTTGTAGAGGGAATAAGCCGGCAGTCTGCCCGGGGAAATGGTAATTTCCCTGGTCACCAGACTGTCGGAGAACAGGGAGTAGATGTGGGCCTGCCAGGGGTCCCTGAGGAAGGTGCCTACCAGGACCGCGTTCGGGGCCAAGAGGAATTCAATCCTGGCGGAGGGACGGCCTGTGCACCCCTGGATAGAGTTGCCGGACTCTCCCAAATGGAGGTAAGTGTCTGAGGTGCGACGACGAATTTTGGGCGAGGTCGCTGGACTGGGGGCGGAGGGGAGGAGGGGGGGGGGGGGGGGGGGCGGCGGCGTACCTAGCGAAAGAAAGGATCTTGTCAGAGGTGGGAGCTCCCTCACGACAAGTTCTGGGTGCCACCGCTGAAAGATGGACACATCGCCAGATGAGGAGAAGGACTCGTCTACCTCATCCTCAGACTCGGGGGATCGGGTTCCTGGAGAGGTTGCGTTGAACCTTCTCCAGGAGGCAACTGCAAGGGTGCGTGGGGGTCCCGCCCTAGCTGGGTAGTGGGGGAATGTGAGGGCGGGTCCATAGTGGCTCCATAATCGGCGGCAGACTAGTGGGGGGAAGCTGATCGGACGGCGCCCGAGAGGGAGAGAGACCAAGGTTGAGCCAGCTTGAGGAGGCTGGATGCCACATATGACTGTGGAGCTTGTCATGTGAGTTGAGATAAGCCACTGGTCCCTCTTGGGGGCATAGAGCCACCGGTCCCTGAGGAAGACGGTGGGCTGTGGCGGCCCTGGGCAGGATTTCCTCGGGGGCCAGGGTAACCTGAGACATTGGGGGGGGGGGTGTTTATCAAGAGAGCATGGTCTGTCGTACCCGCCCCGGAGAGTGCACTGCCTCATACACCTCCCTGGTGGGATCCATGTAGGCCCCCTGCATAACAGGGGGAGCGGTGGGGGGCACGGCAACCGAGCCCCTACCCTCATGTGCGCGGATTGGGATGGCTGCGGGGCTGTGGCCACCCCCTGGGTGGGATCTGAGCAGGTTACCCGTGGTCCCGCTGGTCGATCCTCCCCGCCCGGAGGAATGGGGACCGCGGACGTTGCCCAAGCGGGGTGTGGAAGAAGTCGCTCCCAAACGTCCTGTACCCCTAGGGGAAAGTACGACAGTCGATCGGGGTGGATTGACCGCCGGGGTCTGAGCGGCACAATTCCGAACAAAGCGATGCCTGTGGCTGAGACCCGAAGTTATGGTCAGTTTGGGGGTCCCAAGAGACTGGCCATACGTCCGCCACCGGAGTAGAGATGCTCCTCGTGCAGGAGTGGTGGCTGCACTGCGCACAGTGGGGGGAGAGCGTCCTGAGCCTGCATGCTATTAGTGTGGGGCAAGACTAATGGCACGAGGCTCATGTAGGCGAGTGACGGGCGGGTGATTCCGAGCGCATCCCATCACCCGTGCTGGTCCACGCCTCCGCAAAATTCCCCAGGGGGCTGAGGGTCGCGTGACGCAGCATGATAGTAAGGGGTCTCACTGTGCATCTTAAGGTAAGAAGGCAAGCTGCCAGGTAAAGAGGAAGAATTTGATCAGGATTCTTCGAACGGGTTTGCCCTTTTAGGGAACCTTACCCTTAGTT
The DNA here is from genome assembly GCA_016801955.1 of Conus betulinus. Classification (NCBI taxonomy): domain Eukaryota; kingdom Metazoa; phylum Mollusca; class Gastropoda; order Neogastropoda; family Conidae; genus Conus; species Conus betulinus. Next base: position 41,308 of record JADBJO010012352.1, read on the forward strand.
TTTTCTAGGATATTAACCCCCTTCAGTATGCACTTATCTGAGCTTAAGTTACACCGAAAACCGTCGGCAAGGTAAGTAACTTTTAAAAATTCCTACGAATATATATGTTGCTATATCGTAAGTTTGAAGAATGTCACATGAGCCATTTACTCGGGAAATAAAAAAAAAAATCTTCTTCAGAACTTTCTTCCGAATTGTTGTTCATCATACTGGAACTTCATCCCAGTCGAAATCTAGGTCACTCTCTAAGCTTCATTACCCAGCACTTTCACTAAGTCTTATGCCGTAAATCCTACAAAAACACGTATCTCCATCACTAAAAATCATCATATATAACGGCAGAACTCAAGGTAGCCACGGTGGTGAAAAACGGCATTTCGACCTCAAAACTTTAAAAATTCGAAAACTCGAGAACCACGGCACGTATCGACTCGCGGTTTTTTTTTGCAAACGGAAGTAAATGGCTACAGGAAGAAGGAAGTCACGTTCTCGCGAGAGACTTCCTTTTCTACGAGAAACATGGGCGCGCCCATTGTTGCCACGTGTTTTACCGGGCGCTGGCGGGCGCTCAGCGTTTTGGCTGTGTGATTTCCACCTTGTGCTACAGCACTGATAAATACAGCACTGATAATACTCGATCGAGAGATCGTACAGAACTCGATAGGAGTAATAGAGGATTGAGAAATCGAATGGAAAACTCAATCTACCCATACTAGTAACACTAATAATGAGTACTGCTAGGTCGAGAGAAACTCGATTGACCTGTACTAGTACAATGATAAAATAGGGGATCGAGAAATCGAATGGAAGACTCGACTGACCCGTACTAGTAACACTAATAATGCGTACTGCTAGATCGAGAGAAACTCAATCAACCTGTGCTAGTACAATGATCACAAGAATAAGGTGGAGGAGCGCTGCTAAACCCAGGTACGATGTATGTGGATGACCACGAGGGTGAGGCAAGATGGCGGAGAAGACGACCGGCTAGGAAAGAAAGATGGGGCTGGAACGACCGGCCAGTGTTAGATCGTCGGAGTTAATATACAGGGAAGAGTGCGACAGTGAAAAACTAACGCCCGAAGACAGCAGAGAACCCGGTAAAAAGGAAATGGATGAGCAGTGGATGCGTTCCCACCAGGAGGGGACGCGTTCCCACAACGGCGAGTAAGTACCGAATTTGGGAAAATGGCACTGAAAAACAAAGTCGCGAGAGCGATCACTACGAGCGTAAAAATAAAAGAGAAACGCGCCAACCGTAAGCCTCACACGGCATGTGTACCCTGGGTTTAGCGAAAGCCACAACTGAACAAGTAAAGAAGCAAACACACACAATCTTTACACAAAGGAGAAGTACAGGCGAGACAGAGCACAAGACTTATCTTGCTTAGGCTGCAGGCCAAAGATGAAATGAGGAACAGGAAAGCGACCACCAGCTTTCTTCCTATGGTGGAAGTAAGGTGGGCGTCACGTGACTGTCTTATTATTGCATTAGCCACAAAAATTCGGCCTGGCAGAGCTGACTAACTGCCGTTGAATGCTATGGTCTGACATAGTATAGTATATGACACAAACAGTAGTAGTTTTCTACACTGGTCTCTCTGTCCATTCTACCTTGCCCTCCTCCACATGCTCCCCTGAAAATAAAGGATCCGCCAAGGCTGACTCAGGTGAGACGCTGACAGTGGAAACCCTTTGTTGGTGGTGGTGGCGATGGTGGTTTTTTTTTTCTATTCTTTTCAATAAATCCCGCCACTCACCCTGTGTTTTACTGAGTCTGATTTTCACTGGGCTCTCTTTCACTTGTCATTACAAGCTTGCCCCCCTCCTTCGTTGTGTTCACTCCTTACTTTTTCATTTCTTCAGTTGGTACTGTCTTCCTCACTGCTGACAAACAGCTGAAGGCTCCAAATGTGTGTGTCATTTATTTAACATCTTTCCACTAATTGTGATATTAGACGATGCTCCAAATGTCTGTTTTTCCTAGATCACCATTTCCACCCACAGTGTTTTCTTTGTATTTCATGGTCTTGTGATCCAGTAACCACTTGCCCCCTTTTTCTGTTCAGTGGGGCCAGTTAAAATGACTTTCTGTGGAGCAGACAGTCGATACCATCAGCCACAAGTTGCGCTAAATAACGTCTCCACAGGAGGATCATCAGAGTTGGAACACAGAATGTCCATGTCTGAAAAGCCTACTAGGCAGGACCCTCACTTTACAATCACCCCTGACTCATGTTTTACCTGGGTCCATAGAGACCAGTCAACATGCTGTGTGAAATTCACATGCTAATCTTTAACGTCATTACAGCAAAACTTAGACACTTAGTGACATTACAGCCACAAAACTTGACACGTCAATTAGTTAACCACTGAACAACTTCATGAGCAACCTTTACAGGAAAAAAAATTGAATTCCCGCCCGCCTGCAGTCACCTCACTTTAATACCAATTTCATGAGCAGTTTATACAACTTGTTGACTGGAACCTAGAAAACTGACTGCTAAAAGACATGTGTAAGCGTGGTGGATCACTGTGTTTAGCATGCGGTTTTTAACTCTGAATCAGCAGAGTTGCTGAATGGAGCCTAGAAAACTGCTAAAGACATGTAACCATGTTAGAATCACTGTGTTTAACATGTGGTTTTTTAACTCTGAAATAGCACAGAGTTGCTGACTGGAGCCTAGAAAACTGCATAGGACGTGTAACTGTGTTAGAATCACTGTGTTTAAGATGTGGTTTTAACTGAGAAATAGTACAGAGTTGCTGACTGAAGCATAGAAACTAACTGCTCAAGGCATGTAATTGTGTCAGAATCACTGTGTTTAGCATGTGGTTTTTTAACCAAGAAGATTTATAGCACAAAGTTGCTGACTGGAGCCTAAAAAACTGCTAAAGACATGTAACTGTGTTAGAATCACTGTGTTTAACATGTGGTTTTTTAAAACTGAGAAATAGCACACAGTTGCTGATTGGAGCCTAGAAAACTGCTAAAGACGTGTAACTGTGTTAGAATCACTGTGTTTAACATGTGGTTTTAACTCAGAAATAGCAGAGAGTTGGTCATAACTACAGACTTTGATCCTGTATCTCCGATAATCGGTCAGCAGACCGGTGTGAACTGTAAACTCCACTGTACATTCAACAGGCCCCAGAGACCACATCTGATCCACGCCCACCTTTTCCAGTCTCCACCATCAGCAACAATAATAATCAAGACAAAAAAAAACACACAAAAAAAACAGGAATAAACAAAGACACAAGTGACCACAGACCTTGACGTCTGAAGAAAAGGATGTAACTGCTGTCAAACTCGCTGTCGCCAGGTTTCTGCTGGGAGACGGTTTCATCGTTGTAGTTGTACCACTCGTTGGTCATGGGGTGGCAGCAGAAGGCTGTGTGTAGTGCCCCGAGTTGGCCCCTGAGGACAGTCCCTCATATCACTGCCACTTCACTGTACATTCCACACACATCACCTCTTCACTGAACACCCAACCTCTTCACTGTGCACCCCACCTCTTCACTGCACACCCCACCTCTTCACTGTACCTCCCATCTCTTCACTGTGCACCCCACCTCTTCACTGTACACCCCATCTCTTCACTGCGCACCCCATCTCTTCACTGCGCACCCCATCTCTTCACTGTGCACCCCACCTCTTCACTGTACACCCCACCTCTTCACTGTCACTGTCCCATCTCTTCACTGTACACCTCATCTCTTCACTGTACACCTCACCTCTTCACTGTACACCCCATCTCTTCACTGTACACCCACCTCTTCACTGTACCCCCCATCTCTTCACTGTGCACCCCACCTGTTCACTGCGCACCCCACCTGTTCACTGCGCACCCCATCTCTTCACTGCGCACCCCACCTGTTCACTGTACACCCAACCTCTTAACTGTACACCCCACCTCTTCACTGTACACCTCATCTCTTCACTGTACACCTCATCTCTTCACTGTACACCCCACCTCTTCACTGTACACCTCATCTCTTCACTGTACACCTCATCTCTTCACTGTGCACCCAACCTCTTCACTGTACACCTCATCTCTTCACTGTGTACACCTCATCTCTTCACTGTGCACCCAACCTCTTCACTGTGCACCCACACCCCACCTCTTCACTGTGCACCCAACCTCTTCACAGTACACCCCATCTCTTCACTGTACACCCCACCTCTTCACTGTACAGTACCCCAATCTCTTCACTGTACACACCCCATCTCTTCACTGTCACTGTACACCTCATCTCTTCACTGTGCACCCAACCTCTTCACTGTACACCTCATCTCTTCACTGTACACCTCATCTCTTCACTGTGCACCCAACCTCTTCACTGTACACCCCACCTCTTCACTGTACACCCCACCTCTTCACTGTGCACCCCACCTCTTCACTGTACACACCTCATCTCTTCACTGTACACCTCATCTCTTCACTGTCACACCCCACCTCTTCACTGTACACCCTCACCTCTTCACTGTACACTCATCTCTTCACTGTGCACCCCAACCTCTTCACTGTACACCCCACCTCTTCACTGTACACCTCATCTCTTCACTGTGCACCCCACCTCTTCACTGTGCACCCACCTCTTCACTGTACACCTCATCTCTTCACTGTGCACCCAACCTCTTCACTGTACACCTCATCTCTTCACTGTGCCACCTCATCTCTTCACTGTGCACCCACCTCATCTCTTCACTGTACACATCTCTTCACGTCATCTCTCTCTCACTGTGCACTGTGCCCAACCTCACTTCACCTCTGTACACACCCACCTCTTCACTGTACACCCCATCTCTTCACTGTACACCTAATCTCTTCACTGTAAACCCCCATCTCTTCACTGACACACCTCATCTCTTCACTGTGCACCCAGCCTCTTACCGTCACAGCCTCATCTCTGGCACGTGTAAACGCTCACGCTCTTCACTGGGGACAGGGCGGCTATCTTGCTTGCACTGAATGTACACTCACCTAGTTCAGATGGTACAACCCCACCTCTTGACTGTACAATGGTGCTCATATCTTCACTGTACCGCCCATGCTCTTCACCTGGAACAACCTCATCTCCGTGTCACTTGGATGTAAGATGTCATCATTCTTGTAACCACCCACCCAATTCAGCAATTCTCGTGTTCAGCACCCGCGGTCCCCGGGAGCACGAACGACATAACACACAGCATTGACTTTGTGGTCGTGCTGGAGGATGTACCTCTAAGGTCTGTCTCTCTTTTGCTTTTTGATACAAAAGGCTAGTTTTTTTAGTTGTTATTTAGGCCAGGAGGGATTTAAGTTCATCCTGTTTCTACATGCTTTGTGCAGAGAGCGAATAATGATTTTTTGTTTCTCGTTGTTTTTAAAAGTAGTGCCCGAAAATTCGCGAAGATCTAGAACGGCTAAAGGCGGACGTACAATAGGCAAACATGGGACACACCCAATGATGCGTGCATATTGCCGTTTGCGCTGCGCGTCAAAGAGGAACAAGGGCGAAACTTTTTGTCCAATAGGGCTTCACTTATTGTGGAGCTTACCACTCCAGCTCAACAAGTAAAGAATTCGAGCAAACTTTTGGTTTCAAATTTTCAGCTTTGGGGGAGCGTGGGGGGGCCCGGGGGAGCAGCAAGGGTATTCCGACCAATCCTCAGCATTGCCCGGAAAGTCATTATCCGTTCCGGCCTCAAAATCCGCTCAGCAAATCGATCATTGAGTTAATGTAACTAGGGTCAGAGGAGTTTCGACATGGCTGAAGGGGGCGGTCTCACTTCAAATCTCCTCAAGGTGTCTAGGCCCGCAAATACGCTTTCTTCTTCATCGATTATCAGCATAGAGGGAAAATGCAATTCTACACAGCTAAATTGATCTGCCATTTTACCGAAAATCGTCGCCGAAAAAGAAAGAAAAAATAGGCGAGAACTTTGAAAATTCCAGCGGCGGAAGAACCTAATCCATCAAAACTTGTGCAACCAAAAAACCAAAGGGGGGGAGCATCATGAAATTCTGTACCGGAATGAGCTGGGTGGACCACTTCTGAAAGACTATTGCTGTCGCAAGTGCTGGTTCTGAGAATATGCGGGAGGATGGAAATGAGAGTAAGAGCTAGAGTAGAAAGTCGGCTGACTTGAGTATTCGGAGTGGTCGATCCGGTCAATCCATATTCAGATGTAGGAATTTGGCAGTAGATCCTTCGGTCGATCGGTAGGGCGACTGGGTTTTTTTGTTGTTTTATTTGATGGTTGTTTAACTGTTGAACAGAAGGGCTAAGACGTCTTACTGCCAGGCGCACAAAGAAGAAAGCTAAGGAGAGGCAGCGAGCGAGGAGATGCAAGTCTTTCAGGAAGGACAGCGGGTAAGTTGGGACAGTGTCCATTACGGAAATATCTGATGCTCACAGTGGAGCCATATGTCTACTGCAGTTCAAGTGCGATCCGGGGATATGACAATTGTAAAAGTGCTTGAGAAAGAAGAGGAGAGAGTTCGTGAAGTGGACTGCGGTCATGCTTATTTTTTCCCAAGCGAGGATGAGTACAAACACCACTGTTTAAATTTTTTGAACACAGGGGTTACGAAATGGAAGGAAAGGCAAAGAAGGCCCACAGGAGCCGGGCGAGACCGAAGAGAGAAAACAGAAAGAGCTTGTAAGCTGGGGGTGGTCGCTATTGAGGGTAGGGGGACAAAGGGTGAGCCTAGTGTCTGTCCTTTTCTTTTCTAGAAGCAAAGGCACCGATGCGCGAGCAACCTCCCACTCTGATGAGAAATGTGGGAAGAGTGAAGGAGCGACAGCGAGAAGGCATTTAAGTATCCAATGGAATAGCTTTCATACCCACCCAGAAGGGGCTTGGGTCAAACGGGAGTGGGACCAAGCAACGGAGGCAGGGTGACGACGCTGACCTTAGAGGAGGAGGAAAAAAACACGTGTCCCTTCTTTTATGACCTCACCCATACGAAGTGGTGAAAAACTGTAAAGAAGCAGAGCATTCACCCTTGCTTGTCAACAGTTAAACAGGGGGGGAGAAGGGGGGGAGAGGGATGGTATTTACAACGTAAAGTGGCAGACGTGAGTGCAGATCATAGGTTTGTTGGTGATAAATGGTGGGGGCGGGAGGAGAGAAAGGAGGAGGAATGGGATTACCACGGTCAGTGGCAGACGATGATGGAAACGGTCACAGATGTTGATAAAATAAATGGGCGAGGGACAGGGCAGTTTTTAAGGGAGGGGAGGAGAAGGAGAGAAGAATTTTAAATGCAGTAGTGCAGACGATGTGTAGAGATCACAGATGTTGATAAATGAGGGAGAAGAGGGATGGCGGGGTGTGTATGTGTAGTTAGAGGGATTCCTACTGCCATAGTGACAGACAATGCTCGTAGAGATCATTAGATGTTGAATAAATGAGGGAGGGGGATGGTTTTGGGGAGAAGATTGGGTGGACTGGTAGTCGTGGTGTTGTGGTGTGTTGTGTGTGTGGTCAGAGATGCCTACCGGATATAGGTAGCAGACGATGCTGTCTGTAGCTTCATAGATGTCGATAAATGGGGGGGGGGGGGAGCGGAGGGGGAGTTTCCTTACCTGCCACAGTGGCAGAAAACGCTGTAGAAATGCTAGAAATCATAGATGGTATAAAGGGAAGCGGAGGGGAGGGGGGGCGGGGGGGGGGGGGCGGGGGGGGTAGGGAGGGGGGGGGCAGGGTCTGGGGGGGGAGGGGGGGGGGGGGGGGAGGCATGCTTACTGCCATAGGGGCGTGAGGCGGCAGAGATCATAGAGTGGACAAAAGGTGGGTGAGGGGAGGGGGCGGGGGGGAGGGGGAGAGAATGAATCATAGTGCCATAGAAGTACACTTATTCTGTAGTTTTCGAGGATGTTGAAAGAAAAAGATCTTTCTTAAGATCGGTTTCTCACCACTCTATGAATGGACATGTGGACCATTCAAAATGACGACCGTAATCGGACGGTCGGACGGAGGCTGTAGAGATCAACATGTGGATAACACCGGGGCAGAGAGGCGGGTGGTTGGGGGATATGGGCGCAGAAGAGAGAGAGAGAGCCTCGCGGGGACACTGTAGTAGAGACGACTGCTGCCAGATATCATGGTGATGTGAAAATATAAAAGAGTGGCTGAGGGGAGCAGAGCAGGAGGGACCAGGGGGGAGGGTTGGTGGTGGAGCTAACAGTGGGGACTAGAGGGATGCGGTGTTTTCCACCAAGTGGCCAGACGCATGCTGTTAGAGATCATAGATGTGAAGGAGGTGGAGGGTCAGCAGGAACTGTCCGACGTCCAGGCTGGGAAGGGGGAACACACACGGTTGTCAATCCTATCTTGGTGCTGGACAGTCATCCTCATACACAAACCCTACTGAACAGAACCAACACGACCGCCTTTTGTTGAGGTCAACAACAATGCAGCCCACAGTTGTTTTGGATCAACAATGCTGGCAACAGCATCAGCAGCTCTTGGTGTGTATGTGCAATGTCATGACTCTGGGTGGCTTAATGCAGGCAAAAGGACTACCTCTTCGGGTGCTGCTTTTACCATGGTCCGGGTGTTACTTTCAACAATCGTCACATCCTCTTCAGTTCAATGAAGTAAGGCCTCCAAACACACACCACACCACATGCATACACACACACACACAACAACACACAACACACAAACACACACCACACACACACACACAGCAAGTCCTCTTACATTAAACTCTTGTGATGAACTAATAAGGTTATCACAGAAACTCATCTCGGTCTCTCGCAATCGTCGTTCTCTCGCACCAGACCAGAGTTTTAACCTGAAAACTGCTATTTGGTATTACTTTTCCACATATAATGTATTTTTTCTACATCGGGTGTGCAAAGCGAGGAAGAGCTGGGTGGGGGGGGGGAATATAGGGGAGCGCTGGGTGGGGGGAGGGAGAGGGGGTAGGGAGGGGGATATGGATTGGAATCGTTTCCGCCTGCTGCCATCCCTCCATTAAACGTGAAAACATTGCAGGTTAACTACTGTGGAATATTTCTTTGCCCTGATTCGATTAGGCACAATACATCAGCACAAATTGATGATTCTCACTTTTTTCTCTTTCCTTTTTCTCTTTCTAAAAACTCTTTTAAAGGGCCTCTAGCCTCCTCCAACTGTTCCCAGGTCTCGGCTTTTGGTCAAGGGAGCCAATTCAGCCAGACGCAATTTCATTTAAAAGTTCGCAAGATTTAGTCGCTCTTTGGTCAAAGAGACTCCTGACCTCTGACCACATGAAACCCCCACCATGGTTACACTTTACCTCAACAAGTGGTAGAGTGTCTGCCTCAAGACGTCCGGTTTATTTTTTTTAAGGTTTTCCCTTGCGGAGGGTAGAGGAGAGTGCCTCAATCTGGGAAGCAAACAAGGAAGAGGAGTTTTTTGGTTTGGTGGGGGGGGTGCCCTATCCAACCCAGCTTCTGATTCCACTTTAAAAGGCTTCCCTGACATTTCTTTCTGATTTCACTTTAACTCTCTCTTGACCAGCGCAAAGCCCTGGCTAGCCGCTGCCTCCAAACCAGGACATCACACAGCCAAACACCAAAGGCCTGGCGCCTGACGCAACCCACGTTAAAACCTAAATTAAAAAAAACAATTGTAGCGGGACAACAAGGGCGTGCTGCCATGGGTTATGTAGAAAAGGAAAGTCTTGCCGGAGGAACAGGGAAACTTCTCGGCTTACTGTAAGCCACAAGTCACTATCTGTTTGCCAAAAAAAAGAAAAAAAAAAAAACGCGAGGATGTTGCGTCGGACATGTGGTAGTTCTTGATTTAGAATTTTAAATAAGTGAGTTTTAAGTTTTGTTTAGGTCAAAATGCCTGTTTGTCACAAATGGCCTACCTTCTGTGTCTATAATATGAAGATTCAACAGTAGATAAGTACTGTGATTGTAGGAATTACAGAAAGACTAGGTGGAAAGTGCTTGGTAATGAATGAGTCAGTGACCTTAGAGGTTCGACTAGGATGATAGGGTCCGGGTTGCCGGAGTATTATATTTAGGATAAAACGACGGAAGAAGGTGTTTGGAAAAGTATTGAAGAAGAAGAATTTTTTGCACCGAGTAATATGGTCAGCGGATCATTCGTCAAATCTAGATGGATTATAGCAAAACAATCTTGGAGAAGGAGAAAAGGTTTTAAGGTTTTTTTTTAAAAATTATTGTGTCATTCATATTCTTTTCCGCGCTGTTAAAGTAATGTTTTGACATTGGGTGAGTAACAATGTTCAAATATGGATTGAGTTAATTAGCTTGCCCGAGAGGTTTTTTTTGGGATTTTATTTGGTGGGTAACTAAGGCGCGAGATGGTAGTAAGTGGCCTGCATACCTGAAGGAGGACAGGGTGTTTTTTGGGTGTTTATTTTAAAAGCTTTCAATGGGCCGATGTGTTTGATTGTGCGCAAGGTTGTAGACACTTTAAGAGCTGTCAGCGCTGAATGCGCCCGCCCGACCCTCCCGCCCCCCGCAGCCGGCGGCAGACCCGCGCCCCCGGAGAGGCCCACCAAACCGCCCCGCACCGCCTCCCCGGCTCGCGCGCCACCCAGCCAACCGCCAGGGCCGCCCTCCCCCGCCCCGCGCCGTGCCCGCCCGCCCGGGGCGAGGTGCCCCTCCCCGCCCCCCCGCCCCCCCCGAGCCGCCCGGTGCGCCGCGCAGCCGCGCCCGCCGCGGCAACCCGTCCGCCCCACCCCTCCCCTCACCCCAACCGCCCCACCCCCCCCACCCCACCCCCCCCCCCCCCCACCCCACCCCCCCCCCCCCCCCCCCACCCCCCCCCCCCCCCCCCCCCCCCCACCACCCCCCCCCCCCCCCCCCCCCCCCCCCACCCCCCCCCGCCATCCGAGCAGCGCCCCGCCGCCCCGCGCCCTCGAGGCCCGTCCGCGGCGTCCGCCGAGCCCCGCCGGCCCCCGGCCGCCCCCGGCGCCGCCCCACCCACCCCCCCCCCCCCCACCCCCCCCCCCCATCCCCCCACCCACCCCCACACCCACCCACCACCACTCCCCCCCACCCCCCCCCCACCCCCCCCACCCCACCCCAACCCCCAAAACCCCCCCCACCCCCCACCCCCCCCCCCCCCCCCCACCACCCCCCCCCCCCCCCCACCCCCCCACCCCCCCCCCCCCGCCCCCACCTTACCGCGCTAGCCCCCCCGCCCTGCCCACCCCCCGCCGGCCCCCACGCCGACGACGGGCCCGCCACCCCCCGCCCCCCCGTCCACGCCCCGCCCCGGCCCCCCCCGAACCCCCCCCCGACCCCCCCCCCCCCCCCCCCCCCCCCCTTCCACTTTAAAGCGTTACCCCTGACATTTTTCCCCATCCACTTAAGCCTTCCCTGAGCATTTTACAATCAAATTTAAAGCTTCCCTGGACTTTTTTTTTACAATTACACTTTAACGCTTCCCCGACTGTTTGATTCACTTTTAAAGAGCCTTCGCCCATGAACTTTTTGTTTACCAAGTGAGTTCCATTTTTTTTAAGCTTCCCGACCTTTTTTTTTCCAATACCACTTTTTAAAGATCCCTGAATTTTTTGTTTTTTTTTTTCCAATTCCACTTTTTTTTAGAGAGATTTCCTGACCCTTTTTTTTTTTCCAATTCCACTTTTTAAAGTATCATTCCCTGAACTTTTTATTTCCAATTCACTTTTTTAAAGCTTCCACTGAATTACCTTGGTTTTTGGTTTCCAGTAGGCCACGTTTTCTCTTTAAAGATGTCCAATCCACTTTTAATAAAGCTCCATGACTTTTTTTTGTTCACTTTCCACTTTAAAGCTTCACTGAATTTTTTTGGATTCCACTTTTTCAAAGAATCTGACTTTTTATCCAATTCCACTTTTAAAGCTTCCAGACTTTTTTTTTCCAATTCACTTTAAAGCTTCCCTGACCTGTTTAGGGATTTAAAATTTAAAGCTTTCCGAGACTACTTTTTTTTTTTTCCCATTCACTGTTAAAAGTTCCGACTTTTTTTCAATTACACCTTTAAAGATTTCCTGATTTTTTTGTGCCACTTTAAGATTCCCTGACTTTTTTTTCTGATTCCCTTCTAAAATTCCCGGACCCCCCCCGATTCCACTTTTATAAAGCTTGCCTCTGACTTTTTTTCAGGTTTCCATTTCAAGGTTTCCCTGAGTTTCTTTTCCTCGATTCCCACTTTAAGACCTTTCCTGATTTTTTTTCCCCCCTTACGATTCCAGTTTAATACTCTCTAGCGCGGAGGGGGAGCATGAGCAGGCACGTTGCAGCGCACAACTCCGTGGCTGCGGGGTATGCTCACGCATGAGGCGCGTTCGGTACCAGTCCCCTGCGAAGCCGCCCATAGTGTGTCGTGGGCAGTTGTCTTTAATTATTTTTGTGGTAGCAAGATCAAACAAGCTGGTGGGGGTGAGCCCGTGTGTGGTCTAGGTGTAATAGGAAAGAACAACCTCAACTAATCGAACATGGAGTTAAAGTTAGAATCATTTACTTTCAGATGTGTAGGACACTAGACACGAACTGGTGTGCATTGAAGAAACAAGTGTGACAAGGGGTCGGGGGGGGGTGTGGTAAACGAATGAGATTTTTTGTTACATTCGATATGCCGTTTTTTACAACACCAAATCAGAAGATGAAGAAGGGGTGTCTGTTTTATCTTCACACAATTCGCTCTTCCTCTTATCTCTTTTGCTTTTTCTATCTCTCATCACTCCCGCTCTATCCCCAGATACACTTATTGTAATATGTTATTTCAAGCGCTTACTGAGCGAGAACGATCCACCGTTGCGTTGACCAACATTTTTTTCGAGCGTGCACGGACGCGGCAATGGCAAAGCCCTGAGGTTTGCCATCAGTAGTTCCTTTATTTGGCAAAGCTGCTGGGGGCAGGCCGATTGGGGTGTGTCAGCTGGACCCAGGCAGAGCACTTTGAATAGTTAAGGTCTAAAACTCCACTACAACCATCACTAAGCTTAGTTTGTACAGGAGTATTTCCATTGGTATATTTTATGGAAAGTGTCGGGAATTTTTAGGATTGTTTATCGTTCAGTCACCCTAGAGTGTGTGAACGGGCAGGAGATGAATTAGAGGCTGTGCTGTCGTCCACACAGGCGCCTCGGGTGACGGGTCAGCTCTGAGGGAAAAGACATCCCGTCACCCAGGATTAGAGTGACGGGACACTGGCTGTGGTAGAAGATCAAAGCATTCGCGCTGACCTTTTTTTTTTTCCAATGCCACTGACACACTTCCCTGAGCATTTTTTTTTGATGATTCCACTGATAAAGCTTCCCTCACTTTTTTCCCTATGGATGGTGGCTGCAGGGTCGACAGAGAGAACAACGGAACAAGACGAAACAACCCAGGAAACAACCACAAAAAACAAAAAAAAAGAAAAAAAGAGTACAATGATAAAAAGATAGAGGAGAAAAAAAAAAATGCTAAACGTGAGTGTGGGAAATTTTGAAAATAAATGGATTAGCAGCAATATACTGAAGGGCAGCAGAACCAAATACACCACTACTAATGAACACCCAGACAAGCTCCTGGTGCATCGAGATCATCAACTTTAAACTGCACTATCGTATCTTGTGTTTGATTAAGTACTTACAGTGACGCGGATGATCTGAAAGGCGGTTGAGTGGACGGGAGCGTCCACCTATGTTGGGTCTGAGGTGGGACGATGAGGTTGTCAGGGTCTTGGTTTCCACATACCTACTCCTGAGGTGGGGAGATGATAGAGGTTTCTATCAGGGGTGTGTATATCTCATACATTATGGTCTCTTGAGGTGGATGATGAGGTTGTGTCAGGGTATACTCCAACATATACCTTTGGGTGGATGATATGGTCACCGGATATTCCACACACTACCTCTTGAGGGGGTGATGAGGTATCAAGAGTATTGATGAGGTTTTATCAGGGGAACTCTACACACATACTTCTTCAGGTGGAATGAGAGGTTATCAAGAGAGGTGGTGATGAGGAGGAAGCAGGGTATAGCTCACACACCTACTCTTGAGTGGATGTGATGGAGGTAGGCCGGTACGTTTAGCGCCACACCGTCATGGGTCTTTTGGCACACTGGGCGTTCCACAGCACAAAATGGACGCAGTTGGAGGTACCAGGGAAAGTTGGTGGGTTAAGTCCGGGGAGCGCCTCCTGTGAAACAACACATGCACCATTGTTGTAAACAGAACCCACTGTAAACAACTCACCCCACCCACTTGTCAAAAACACAAACAGTTCCACAGTTCCCTCCTCCCCCAACTCCCCCCAACCTTTTTTCTAGGAAAACAACTAGGTGTTGTCAGGTCAAAATGGCGTTGGGCAAAGGCGGCCCAGAGCACAAAAAATACTGTGTGGGCACCTGTGAGCCGCCGTGCCCCGGGCCCCCCGCCCGCCCCTCCCGCCCGGCCGGCCCCCCCCCCCGCCGGGGGTCCCCCGCCCGCCGCCGACGCACCCCACGCCCCGCCCTCCTCCCCGCCGCCCCCTCCCGCCGCCCCCGCCCCCCCCCCGGCCCCCCCCCCCCCCGCCCGCCCCGCCCCCGCGCCCCGCCCCCCCTCACCGCCCGCCGCGGCCCACCCCCCCCCCCCCCCCCCCCCCGCCCCCCCCCCCCCCCCCGGCCCGCCCCTCCCATCCCCTCCTCCTGCCCGCCCCCCCCCCCCCCCCCGCCCCGCGCCGGTCCCCCCCGCCCGCCCCCCCCGCCGTCCCCCCCCCCGGACCCGCCCCCGCCCCGACGGCGTCCCCGCCGCCCCCCCCCCGCCCCCCCGCCCCCTCCCCCCGCCCCCCCCCCCGGCCCCCGCCGCCCCCCCCCCGCCCCGCCCCCGCCCCCCCCCCCGCCCCCCGCCGCCCCCGCCTGCCGCGCCTCCCCCCCCCCCCCCCGCCCCCCGCCCCCCCCCCCCCCCGCCCCACGCCCGCCCCGCCCCCCCCCCCCGCACCCCCCCCCCCCCACCCCCCCCCCCCCCCCCCCCCCCCCCCCAACCCCCCCCCCCCCGGCCCCCCCCCCCCCCCCCCCCCCCCCCACCCCCCACCCCCCCCCCCCCCCCCCCCCCCCCGGCCCCCCCCCCCCGCCCCCCCCACCCCGCGCCCGCGCCCCCCCCGGCTCCCCCCCCCTCCTCCCCCGCCCGCACCCCCTCCCCCCCCTCCCCCCCCGCCCCCCCCACCCCCCCCCCCCACCCCGCGGCCCCCTCGCCCGCCCCCCGCCCCCCCCCCCGCGCCCCCCGCCCGCCCCCCCCCGCCCCCCGCCCCCCCCCCCACCCCCCCCGCCCCCCCCCACCCTCCCGCACCCCCCAACCCCGCACCGGCCCTCCCCCCGCCCGCAGACACCGCGCCCCCCCCCCCTCGCACCGCGCCCCGGCCGCACCCCGCGCTCCCCCCCCCCCCCTCCCCCCCTACCCCCCCCCGACCCGGCCCGCCCCCCTCCCGCCGCCCCCCCTCCCCCACCGCGCAGGCCCCCCGGTGGTCAAACATTGGCAAAGAGCCTGAACAAAAAATCCTGTTGGTAGTTCCCCCCCCCCCCTCCCTTCCCCCCTTGTGAACATGGTCAAACATTGGCAAAGAGCTGCATAAAGAATCTGTTGGTTTTGATCCCCCCACCCACCGCCCTAATGCCACATGAACCATGGTTGAAACAATGGCAAAGAGGCCTGCACAAAGAATCTCCGGTAGGTAGCTGACAACCCCCAATCCCCTCCCCCACCGTCATGTGAACATGGTCAAACAAACAGCAAAGAGCCCTGCACACAAAGAATCCTGTTGGTAGTTGATACGCACGCCCCCCCCCCCAACATGGTTCCTATGGGAACATGGTCAAACAAACTGGCAAAGCCACCACACCCCCCCTTGCCACAAAGAATCCTGTTGGTAGTTGACCCCCCCCCCCCATTTTGTCAAGAGAACAATGGTCAAACGTTGGCAAAAGCCAGCACAAAGAATCAGTTGACAACACCCCCACCTCACCCTCCCACCCCCACCCCCCCCCCAAACCCTGTGTCGTCATGTGAACACAGTCGAATTTTGGGTTAGTGTCAGCGGCTGTCTGACCACAGCTCTCTGAACACCAGCACACACACACACACCACACACACAGAGTGGGCAGTTTCACATGCTTAGTGGTGGACCAAAGTGCTTTAACAACTGCTGCCTGACCTCATCAGTGGACCTTTATACTGAGCTGACATGAGAGGAGAGGGGCTGATGGGAAATGAGGGGGGTGTCAGCCCATTTGGAGGGCAAGACTTGTTCAGTTTTCTTCAGTCAAAGGCCAGGTGGAGGGCACAGGAGTGTCAATACTAACACTGTCATCTCAGTTCTGTGAACAAACTATGTTCACTGGCCTCTCTTTTGCTTCTGTTGCCAGTTGTGTCAGCAGACAGGGTGAACTGAAATTCAGCCTTTGCTCTGGCACACAGAAACACCATGGGTACTTCTCTTCAGCTCGTGACAGAGGAAAAAAAAACTGCACTACTGAAATGACAAAATGAATGAACTTAAACAGATCTATAAAAAATAAAAACCAAAAAAGGGGGGGTGGCGGGAGACCTATACACACATACACACACATTTACACAAGTGCATAACAGACATGTACAACTTTACATATATTCACTGTCAATTAAAAACCAACACTCCCAAGAGCAATTGCCAAGAGTGAATATCCCACCCCCCACCCTCTCCAACTCCCCTCTCTCCCTCTCCTCTATGCCCTCCACCCCCTGACCCATCCCTCTTATCCCTTCTCTGCCCACCTTGGGGTGAAGGCCTCAAAGCAGTCGCTGATGGAGATGGCATTGGAGCTGCGCAGATGCTGGATGGAATCGTCATACCGACAAGTGAATCTTGGCCTCATCTCCTAGAGGCAGATCATTCTTGAAGTGCAGGTACCACGTAAGGTGTCGCAGGGCTGTAGGACTGATCTCTCCTTCTCGGGCAACTTCAAACCCAGTGCAATGCGACGTACTCACAGCGAGAGCATCTCAGCCCCTGTCAGCAACAACACAATGGGAGATGTAAGACAAGAGTGTTGTTATTTAAAAAACCTGCACAGTGCGCACTGTACTCACAGCGTGAGAGCATCTCAGCCCCTGTCAGCAAACACACAATGGGGAGAGTAAGACAGGAGTGTTTGTATTTAAAACCCTGCACCAGTGGCGCACTGTTACTGTCAGAGCGCGAGAGCCATCTCAGAAACACACAATGGGCCATAAGACAGGAGTGGTGGTATTTAAACCCGCCAGTGCGCACTTTACTCACAGCGAGGGCACTCAGCCCTGACACACAATGGGAGATTTGTAAAAACAGAGTGTTTGTTATTATGCTGGCAGAGAACCTCTCCAGCCTTGCCCTGCTTG
>JADBJO010012353.1:9850-19850 GCA_016801955.1 Conus betulinus
GATATGAACTTAAAAAGAACCTAAATTTTACCGGCTTGATCTTTGTTATGGGTTTGACATCACATTGTGGCGCTGTGCAACATCTGTGGACTATTCTTAATTCTTGTGTAAGACCATATAGAAACGTCTTGATTGACTGAACTTCCGCCTTTCCAGAGCTATCAAAACTGAGCATACACTACCAAGCAACAATCTTAATTTTCCTTTTGGAAGCATGGTTTGAAATAGACTGTCAGGATTCCCTTGAATGGGAAGGTACCTTTACAGGGTCTATTTGTATGTAGACTTTGTTCATGAGTTATCTTCCCCCTTACCTCCCTTGGTTTGAATCTCATTTTTTATTGTGTAAATTCCTTAAATCATGAATACCTCAGAACCTACATAGTTGTGTATACATCGCCAAAGTCACAAAAATTAATGTATTCTATTCAATCATGTTGAACTGAGAAGCCCATATTTTCCTAAAACTGGTATTTCGACCAAATTAATCTTGGTGCCATTTTGAATTGTTCGACGAACAAACCGTAAATAATTCTTGATTTCACAAAAAGTATGAGAGAATCCAAAGAATCCATGAATGCGCATTGAAAGTAAAGTCCATAAGCTCTCATTTCGTATATCGCATGGCTATGATCTTTTCTGTACAAGCATGCGACTATACGAAATGACTGACGGCGCCGGTCTCTTGAGCGAGTCGCCTTCTTTGTTCATTGTCGGCGTTCTGATCTAAATTGTTTGTTTTATGAAATTCGGACTTTCCTATCGAAATCTTTTTAATAACTTCGTTTCTATGGTAGAAGCAACCGAAAATATATAAAAATTATCATCCGATTAACCATTCCAACGGAATAACATTTTATCGAAAGTCGTGTTAAAAGCACATGGCGACGGCCATGTGACGATAAGGCAAGTTGTGTTTTCCATCAATTTTAAACGCAAAGTTCTCCACTTAGACGGCATCTTGGATAATGAAATTTGTATGTATAAAAAGAGCGAAGTGCCAGCTTTTCAGTCATTACAAAATTATTTCACGCAGTTTGCTTTTTGTCATCGAAATAGGGAAAAATATGACGTAAACCCGTTAAAAGTGGTTTCATTCTCGGACTTTAATTGCCAGTAACTTTACACAGCCACAAAATTGTCAAATATGATTTATTGCGTTTTATTCTTTGGGTTCTGAGGGTTTTCATCGATGTCTAATATGTTTGGATACTTTGACTGTACGGCGAGCTAGACAACGCAGAAGCTGCGACAGATAGCACAAATTTTATCATTTGCTGTCTCGCGAGGCTCACTTTGCCTGCGGCGCTGCGTTGCTGGCTTTGCGGTCCAGTCAAGCTGTATATAAGTGAGGCGCGCGGCGTGAGTGAGATCAGTGTTCCCCACAGCAGTGTTCCCCATCAGTGTTCCCCGGAGGAGAGTGTCGTCCAGAGTGTGGTCCGCGAGTGAGCGATCGGCGCGTGAGAGTGCTCAGTGCGCTGAGTGCTAAGAGAGAGAGAGAGAAGAGTTCCCAGGGCAGTGTGCCTGGTTTGAGCTCTTTGCTATGGTGTCTCCCTGAAAACAAAAATGGCAGTTGTTTCAAGTGAATTCAGATTTCAGCATGGATTCAATGATGAAGCACTGGTGCTTTTTAGTTGTTTGGGGGTTCATAGAAAACTGGACCCTACCAATTGTAACCCCATGATTCATGAATTTAACTTCCTATCAATTAAAGCAACAAGCCCACACTCTGAAATAATGGTACAGTTATGCACAATGTTTTTTTTTTGTTGTTGTTTTTGGTGTGACTTATAAACAGATTGCAGTAAGAATTGAGTTTTGAAAAAAAAAACGTAGTCACACAAGTTTAGAAATTTTGTGCATGTTTGTGTTAGTACTGACCCAGTTAACATGGCGCCACACAATACAACATCCCACAGTGCAGTAGCACACTCACCTCATCTGCCAGAAGAATTCCAAGCTTGCTCTGACGCCATTCAAAGCCCTTGCCGATTGTGACCAGCAAGATGGGCTTGCGCAGTGTCAGTCGGGCGTACTTGAACAGGTTGCAGCAGTCTTCATCACCAACGTAGGAGTTGGTCATGAAGGCCACAAAGAGGGGAGCGTCCATAAGAGCTTTGGCCATCTCATCCATGGAATAGCCACTGGCGTTGGAGGCCACCCAGCTGCAATGGACCAATAGCTATCGGTTATTTCAATTCGTTATCAATGGATATCAGTTGGTCTGTTCTGTTTCTTCATTCAGGTTGAGGAAATGTTCCCTAAGCTTGTGATGTGAAAAAAACTGTTTCTCACTGAAAAAATGATAGCTATCTTCATGAGACACTTGACTGCTTCTCTCTGAAGAACAACACATGACACCAATGTTCATAAATGTTTCTTTCTAAAGAACATGGCACTTACATCCATAAGATACTTCAAGACTGCTTCTCTCTAAAAAAAAAAACATGCACCTATCTTCATAAAATGATTCTAGACTGTGTATCTCTGAAGAACACAGCATCTGTCTTCAGACAATGGTTGAAGATTGTCTCCCTCTCATGAAAATTGCACCCATCTTCATAAAATGATCCAGTATTGTGCATCTCTCAAGAACATGGTCCCCATCTTCATGAAATGATTCAAGGTTGTCTTTTTCAAGGATGTGGCAGTTATCTTTGTGAGATGTTCATTATTATGTGTCTCTCAAGAACATGGTACCCATCTTCATGAAATGATTCAAGACTGAGTGTCCCTCAAGGACATGGCACCCATCTTCATAAAATAATTAAAGATTGCTTCTGTCTGAAGGGCATGGCACCTATCTTCATCAGATCATTCAAAATTGTTTCTCCCTAGAGTACATGGCAGTTTTCTTCGCAAAACATTCATGATTACTTCTCTCTGAAGAATGTGACACCTTTCTTCAGAAAATCATTGAAGACTCCTCCTCTTTGAAGAATAGTGTACCCCTCCAAAGGAAATCATTCAGGATGGCTTTTCTTCGAAGAATGTAACACTCTCTTCTTCAGGAAATCATTCAAAATGTCTCTTCTTTGAAGAATATGGGTCCTTTCTTCAGGAAATCATTCGTGATTGTTACTCTTAAAGAATATGGGTCCTTTCTTCAGGACATCATTCAAGATTTACTCTTTAAAAGAATATGGGTCCTTTCTTCAGGAAATCATTCAAGAACGTTACTCTTTAAAGAATATGCATCCTTTCTTCAGGAAATCATTCAAAATTGTTACTCTTTAAAGAATATGGGTCCTTTCTTTAGGAAATCATTCAAGATTGTTGCTCTTTAAAGAATATGGGTCCTTTCTTCAGGAAATCATCAAGATGGCTACTCTTTGAAGAAAAAGGCATCTTTCTCTACAGTATTGTGCAGACCGTTTCCTTGCCATGAAGACTGTGCCAATATTCATGAAATGCTACAGACTGCCTCTCTGTGATGAAGAAGTGTACATTTGTTCACCTCTCCCAGCTCTCTTACCCTCCCCTCTCCAATTTTTTTTTTTTTTTTTTTTTTTTTTTTTTTTTTTTTTGTGGCTGGAGTTCTGTGCAGTTCTTTCCATATCTGCTACATCTGTCTTTTGTTTTCTCTTGAGTTCTTCCGTTTTCCCCTTTACCCTTTGGTGCTAGGGTATGGCACCCTATCCTGATGTCAGAATTAAGCCGACCACTGTAGGTGACAGTGTGGTTCTTTCACCCTCCATTTCAACATACACATAAACATTCGTTTTGTGTAGGTTCTAATCTCATGCGCATTGTTGTCACACATCAACACTCTCCCATGCATCACTTAAGGTTGAACGAAGAGATTCAACTCACTTCTTGCCTCTCCCTGCCCCATGCCCTACTTTGTCTACACCCCCTCCCCTTTCTCCATCCTTCATCTCTTTCTCTCTCATTCCCTGCTTCTTGTTTTCTGTTTCTGAACTACCCTCACTTATGCACTTCTACATGGCCATTCTGATGCCGACAGCTGAGAGCTGTCCTCACTTGTGCACTTTTACATGGCCATTCTGCTGCCGACAGCCAAGAGCTGCCCTCACTTCTGCACTTCTACATGGCCATTCTGATGCCGACAGCTGAGAGCTGCCCTCACTTCTGCACTTCTACATGGCCATTCTGCTGCCGACAGCCAAGAGCTGCCCTCACTTCTGCACTTCTACATGGCCATTCTGCTGCCGACAGCTGAGAGCTGCCCTCACTTCTGCACTTCTACATGGCCATTCTGCTGCCAACAGCTGAGAGCTGCCCTCACTTCTGCACTTCTACATGGCCATTCTGATACTGACAGCTGAGAACTGTCCTCACTCCTGCATTTCTGTCTTTACACATGGCCATCCTGATGCTGAAAGCTGAGAACTGTCCTCACTTCTACATTTCTGTCTTTACACATGGCCATTCTGATGCTGACAGCCAAGAACTGTCCTCACTTCTGCACATCTGTCTTTACACATGGCCATTCTGCTATAGACAGTTGTGAACTGTCCTCACTTTGACACTTCTGTCTTTACACATGGCCATTCTGCTATATACAGTTGTGAACTGTCCTCACTTTTACACTTCTGTCTTTACACATGGCCATTCTGCTCCTGGCAGCTGAGAACTGTCCTCACTTCTATACTTCTGTTTTTACACATGGCCATTTTGCTGCAGGCAGCTATCTGGTGAGTGTTGTTTTGTGCAATGTTATGTGTGTTATGTCTGAAGAAGATATTTGCTGAACATTTCATCTGTCTGTTTTGTATTGTGCATCAAGTAAGTGTTATTTTACACATTGCATTGTGTGTGTGTTTGTTTTCTTGCTTCTTTACTAGTTTGTTTTCAGTGGCAGCCCCTGATAATTCTAACGCCGTGCAGTCAGACAGCTACAACACACACCCACAGACACACAGACACCCACAGACGCACAGACACACACACACACACACACACAATCCTAGCCCACCTTCACTCTAACACACAAACAGATTCACCTTCTGTAGCCGAGCTGCTCCACGTCTGTCAACACTTTGGCAGGAGTGATTGCCCCTGGTTTATCTCCACTGTCATCTTTCTTGCAGAAGGATACAAAGATGTCTGCAGGGAACCACACACACACACACACATACACACACACACACGCACACAGATTACAGATGAAAAGTCCAGGAATTGAGGTACATATCATGGCAGTCAAATCTCAGGAATGCTCATCATCACAGAGTGTCAGGTACAGAACAATGACAAGGGAAAACAAAAACAGCAAAGAAAAGTTCAAAGACGTTTTTGAAAGAGACATGCACCAGATGTTTGTCAATCATTCAGGAAAAGAAAAAAGTAAAAGATCAGAGTGGAGAGCTAGTTCATCTTTTTGCCGTACTGCATACAAAACACATTTTTTCCTTCTTCAAGTTTCCTTGGCTTGAGTTCTGAGGTTCACCAAAGATGAGATTACTGCATATGAGACCATTTTTAATCTCACCATTATGGTTGCCACAGTCAGTCAGGTGACTGATAATGATGCCCAAACATCAGACTGGTGTTCCTCTGTTGTCTGTTTTCTTTTTTTTTTTTTTTTTCTGTCCCAACCTCTGCGCCACCTCAGAGGCAGTGCACCCACGCCGCTCATTCCGACACCCTGTCCACAACCACAGCCCGGTCAGCCCTGCCGCAGCCCCGGCACCAGCAAGCACAGCGAGCGGTCAGTGTCAAGTCGCCAAGAGGCAACCCACCGGAGGAGACACTGCACTGCCGCCGAGTCACCTCGGTGGTGTTCAGTGGCGCCTGTTCTGATCTAGCATACGTAGGACACCACCTACTAAGCCCCCTACTGATGACAATAATTGCTTAGTCGTGGAGCCGACATGAGTGAACTCTCCCTCCGGAGGGCCCACCACGTCCATCCAACAACAGTCACCATGGACTCGCCGATACCAGTGACCCCGACGGAACCAAACCAAGGCAACAGATGTGGAGAGGACATCGAAACTGAGGTCACCATGAGAGCAGGGCATGAAGGGCCACAGAATTTGAGACATTATTTTTTTTTAATGCTGATCAATGAGAATGAGGATGATTAAGATGATGCTACGGATTTCTAATTTCGGTCTGAGACTACATGACAGGGCTGTACTCTCTACGCTTCCTTTCATAATATATCCCAGCGTCAACCAAGCCCGAGAGATACAGGCACCTGCAGTGTTGGTCAGGAAATTTGAGCAACACTCTCAGAAACGCATCCATTAAGTGGATGAAAACTCGACTGTGTGGTCCCAGTCTTCCCAACTGAGTCCACAGCAAACTCAACTCTGGGTAGGAGCCGATCGGGGGAGAAAAAACCCACATGACTCTGATGGGATTCGAACCCACGACCTCCCAGCCGAGAGTCCGCGACGCTAACCACTTCGCCACGGCGGCTGGTTGTCAGTTTTCACCCCTCCCACTGGCACACAGTGGTGCAATCTTCTTTTTTTTTTTTTCTGTCCCAAACTCTGCACCACCTCAGAGGCAGTGCAACCACGCCACTCATTCCAACACCCCGTCCACAGCCACAGCCCGGTTGGTCCTGCCACAGCCCCGGCACCGGCAATCCATAGGGAGCAGTCAATGTCAAGTCGTCAAGAGGCAACCCACCGGAGGAGACACTGCACTGCTGCCAAGTCACTTCGGTGGTGTTCAGTGGCGCCTGTTCTGATCTAACATACACAGGACACCACCTACTAAGCCCCCTATTGACGACAATAACTGCTTAGTCGCGGAGCCGGCGCGAGTGAGCTCTCCCTCCGGAGGGCGCCACCACGTCCGTCCAACAACAGCCCCCATGGACTCGCCGATACCAGAAAAAACCCACATGATCGGGTGGGATTCGAACCCACAACCTCCCAGCCGGGAGTCCGTGACGCTAACCACTTCGCCACGGTGGCTGGTGAGTGGTGCAATCTTACATGAGGGATCAAGTACGCCTGAATGTGCTCACACCTAATCTTTTAAAAATCAATTATGCACACATTCACAAACAGGACCACAGTTTTTTAAGCATTTCATCCACAGTACTTGAAAAATGTTGAAGGCTGAACAGAAACTAAATCGGAAGAGACAATCTTCTCTACCGTGGCTGTCACAAGTGAGGATTGAACCAAGGACACATGGATCAAGAGGACAAGGCTTCATCCACCAAGCCTTTGCTGAAATAAATGACAGGAGGGAGTGACAGCGGTGGGGCTTAATCTTGTAACTCAACAAGAATTACCAGAATCTGGCAGAGTTGGAAGAAAGCTGAAACTATATTCAGTGGGCAGCTGAACTAGAAAACCACAGAGACAAATATTTTTTTTTATTTGCTGTGCCATCTTCTGTGCCACCTCAGTGGCAGTGCACCCACACTGCTCATTCCATCACCCTCTCAACAGCCACAGCCCAGTCAATCCCGCGTTAGCCCCAGCACCAGCAATCCACAGGGAGCTGTCGATGTCAAGTCATCAAGAGGCAACCCACCGGAGAAGACCCACTGCACTGGTGCCGAGTCACTTCAGTAGTGTTCAGCGGCACACTATTCTGATTCAACATATGCAGGACACCACCTGCTAAGCCCTCTACTGATGACAATTACTGCTCAGTTGCAGAGCCAGTGTGAGTGAGCTCTCCCTCCAAAAGGCACCACAACAACATCAACTTCTTTTTAGTGCTGATGGACCAAAGAGACAAACATGGAGGAGGAAGTTAGAGATGACTGTCCTCAAACAGCCACCACCTCTTTATGTTTGTATTGTAACTGCTGAGAAGCACCCAGATCACTCACTATCCTCACACAACCAACCACCTCTTTCTTTATTTATGCCTTCTTTGTGATGGCCAGTGATCAAACCATTCACTGTCCTCAGCTGGGTTATTCTAGTGACAGAGGATTTGTTCACATACAATCAGTTTTCCCCCACTACATGTTCATGTCTGTGGTTTGTTCTTGTCCTGCCTGTAGAAGGCAGGTCTAGGCTCATTACTCTACTGTTTGCTGCTTCATCTGGCGGTTCAATATTTCAGCATTCATTTTCAATTGTTGACTTCCACCTGCAGTCAATGTATTTAAAAGGTACTTTCATATAAATTGTTACCTATACTGTCTCTTGAACCCTAGTAACTTTCATTCATTTTGGGTCCTAAGCACTGGCTTTAACTATGTTCCTTTATTTTGATTATTCATGACTTACTTTTGGTAACTTGTTTCTCTCTATATTTCTTTCCTCCATTTGCTTCTTTTTTTTTTCCTACTGGCTTCTTTGGGAGTCCATTGGATTGTGCAGCCCCCCTCCCCTCCCTTCTTCCGACTGGTGTTGAAACACCACAAAATTACAGCTGGTGTTCCATGACAGATGCCATGAGTGAACTGCACAGCCACTGAGGACTGTGACCACCAAGAGTTCACCATCTGGAGATGAAAGTTGACCCTGGTCAGGCATAAACAAACGGTTGTGTTACAGATACAGAGCTAAAGGAATCACACTGCTGTCAATGACAGATTACATTTTCAGATTTCAACGTCATCTTTTTTTGTCCCATCTCTTCCGTTTCCTTCCTCCCTTCTTCCAACCCCCATCCCATTTAAGTCAATGTCATAGCGACTGAAGATTTGTTCTCCTGCACTTGTTTATTTTCCCCACTACATGTTTGTTTCTGTTGTTTGTTTGTTCCTGTCCTGCCTGAAGAAGACCAAAAGGTTGAGTCTTGTTACTTCAGCGTTTGTTGCATTCACTTGGCCATTCAACCCTTCAACATCTGTTCTTATGTCCTAAACTAACCAACCACTTCTTCCTTTCTGTATTCTGTGCACTGAGAACTATCATCCTACCTGCAGCCAGGTCTTGCTGGAGCTCTTTCAGACCTCGTACAGCCTGAACCAGGTGAAGGTCAAAGTCCATGGTTCCGTCTGGTGGCATGCAGGCTGCGCAGCAAGACAAGATAAACACAAGTCAGATACAACATGGACACATCCAAATCTCTGGCATTCAAAGCAAGACCTACACACTTGGTATGTTAGCAGACATGCAAATCCTGGAGACCATATGGTGAAAGCTATAAATATTGAAAACAACAAGTGAAGACTGTCACAAAATGATCCTCCATGGATCACAGTGAAGAATAAACTGTACTCTTTTAAGTTCCCAGAAAGGGAACTAGTATACAATAATTCCAAGAACTTACAAACAAAACATTTATCACAGCAGTAATGAAATGCAAGAGCAACAGATACCATAGTTACACACAGAACATGTCTGATACACCTGTTTGTCAACTGGGTTATGTCAGTGATTACAAATAAAAGGGAGAAATATTCATAGTTCTTTGAATAGCTGAGCACAGTATTCCAACTGCTGCTCTTTTTGAGGCCTTAAATTCTGAGCACAGAGTGAAGAGGGAGCAATACAGTCAGTGTCAATACAATACATTCAAAAGTAAAATCACAAGAACAAATTACTCATACTGAAGTAAAATTCAAATGTTGTTTTTGTGGCAGTGATCGATGTCACAGATGATATAAAAGCTGGAGTTTACTGTCCTACTCCAATACACAAGATGATGCACAAGTCAGCTTCACTACACAATACCTTGATGATGAAGGTTGAGACAAAAAGAACAGCGACACATATGTGACTCCTGAGTTAGACCTTTTGCAAACATGTCTTTTTTTTTTTTGTACAAATTCTCAATTTTACATTTCCCTGAAATCCGCAAACACGCCGAAAAGTATGGGCCTTGCCTTGCTCTTTCTTTTTCTTTTTTTTTTTTTTTCCAAATATAACATCACATTTATTATTTCCAAGCTATGTCCATTACATTGGTAAACAGCACTCTAAATAGTAACAATCAAACTCACCATCATAAAATGACTATAACACATTAAATACTTGCGCGATCAAACATCAGTAAATTCATTGGTGCCATCTTGCTCTATACAAATCTAACACACAAGGTTAAATGCTAAAATCTTGTACAAAACAAGTAAGATGTACAAGAGAGATGGGGAATATTCAAA
>JADBJO010012353.1:27350-34850 GCA_016801955.1 Conus betulinus
TCTTGAAACTCAGGTTAAACAGACTCCATGGTATTACTGGGGGGGGGGGGGGGGGGGGGGGGAGAGTGGGGGGAGGGAAGAAAGGGAAGAGGAGAGAGAGAGAGAGAGGGAGAGAGAGAGAGAGAGAGAGGATAGTGAGAGAGAGAGTAGAAAAGAAACAGTCTCTCTGATGGGTCAGTCTCACTGAACAAGTCGCCCAGACAACACCACTCACCTCCGGCTCCTTCTCTGTCAGCAGGCACGGCACCAGGTTCACCTTCTCATCCTTCAGGGGGAAGGTCAAATCGTACTCCTCCGTCAGTCGCAGAAGCCATGGATGGAGGGACTCTGGGTAATCTTTCCACACCAACCCCAATGTCTTTGTGATGCAGCCGGCCATCCTGTCAGCAGGAGACATGAGCGGGTGGAGTTTTAGAGCGCGTCCATCGCATTCCCCTAGCAAAACTTCTGCTCTGGCAAAACATTTTCACTGATCATAGGTTAAAGAATAGTCAAAACCCTGTAGCCTCAAGGCCTAGGTCCTGTGATCTGTTAGAGGTTCCCCTCGTCTGGGGCATGGTACGATGCAAGGCAGCACCCATCACCTTTTAAAGGGTTGTGTGAATGAGGTTCTTCTTTCTCTTTTCAGTAATAACTAGCGAGTTGACTTCAACCTGGTGACAGCCCTGATGTGGCCCCTTGTGGTCGGCTGGGCTACAAGCAACATTACCCTTACCCTACCTTGTCCTCCTGCTGCCTTCACCTTCCTGATTTGGGTCAGGTACCCAGTCACTGATGGGTGGACAGACAGGGTTTTCAAGCCTTCCAAAGCTGACCCCTCAGTGCTTTGAACTAATGACCATCAGCTCCACAGGTATGCATGCCCACAATCTGATTGCCGGCCTTTCTCTGCTTACACATTAATTTTCACTTATGGTATCTCCAGACAATGAGTAACTGGTATTCGGTCCATTCCAGTGAAATGGTATGTCTCTGTGGAACTGTCACTCGGTATTTTTTTCCAGGTCTACAGTCGGTCCAATAAAATGTTCCTATATTTAGTAGCATATTTTAATTTGTTTTTTTAATAAGATGTTCACTTTCTTCTTCCAGGATTACCTCACTGTCATTTCTCAACAAACACATGCATGCATGCGTGCGCACACACACACACACACACACACACACACACACACACACACACAAATCCATATATTCTTGGATGGTTGATTCAGACAATCTGATTTATGATTATCATTGCACACACATGCACACCTGTATCAGCTTGGACAGCTCCAAGTATGGCAATGCAATATCAAAGCTCCACAGAGATCAGTCAAAAGAAATATACCTTCATTTATCATGTTTTTGCACCCCTCCTCCCTTGCCATTGCCTTCACTTACTATGATTACTACCCCTCCTCCCCAACCAAACATACACTATGTATGATGAATCTGTAAAACAACAAACATACAAACATTAAACAACTCAACGAACGCTGCAAAACAAACAAAAAAATTTCATGAACAATAGAATACCCAACCTTCTCTACAGCAGGGGCTGAAAAACAGAAAACAGGCCCACATACTTTGATGGCAGAATCCTTGACGGAGACAACGCAGGCCATGACGTCGACGATCCACTGGGGGGTTGATGACCACCTGGTCCTTGAGGAAGTCGTTGGTGAAGTGCTGCACGGAACCCAGCTCATGCAGAAACTGAACTGCTTGCACCACCTGCACACACACACACACACACACACACACACACACACACCAAGAATACTGAAGGCCCGCAGGAAAAAATAAACAATTCCCACTCACACACACACACCCCCCCCCCCCCCCCCCAACACATAGCCCTGCAACAAACAATGTACATACCTCATGCCAGTTCCCTAAAGCCAATCGAACAAAAAAACAAAAACACCAAAAAGGGGATTTTGAGTGGGTGGCGGGGGTTAACTGGGGAGTGGGGAATGGGGGTTGGAAGCGAGGGGGGATGGGGTGGGGAGGGGGCGTCAAAAAAGAAGGATGGTTAGAAGGGAAAAGGGAGGGGAGGTAAGGTAACTCGCGAGTCATTCATTGACATAACTCTTTAAAATACATCCTTTTTTTCATTTTTCAAAAAAAAAAAAAGGGGGGGGGGGGGGGGTGAGAGAGCCAAGCATAAGAGCAGGAGAGGGAAGGAGGGAGAGAGAGAAAGATGGGGAAGAGAGGGTCGGGAGGAGATGTGGACTGTGGGGGATGGTGAGGGAAGGCAAGTGGGGAGGGGGAGCAGTGGGGCTGAAGGTGGGCGACAGTGGGGTAGCATGGGGTGGGAGAGGGAGATGGGGCAAAGGGATTGAGGGAAGGAGAGAGAGAGGGAAGGAGGATGGAAGAACAGGAAGAAGGCATTGGGGAGAGGAATGGGGGGTAGGAGTAATCCTAAATGAATAATCCTAAACTGAATGACCATATATCCATACAAAATTCAGTCCAGGAGAAAATTATCTACAGGAAAACCTGATGGACTGGCACCACTGCACAAACATCCTTCCCACCTGAACCACCACAATCACTTTCTGCTTTGTCAACTCATCTTACAAATACAGAGAATGTAGCCACATTGCTACACCCCCCATTGTTAAATTCCCCCTCACACACACAAATATGTAAATTCAGACTTCTGGCAGCAACACAACATTTGTCAACGATACCTCAGATGCCTCAAAGACGCCTGACTGGTTGGCTATTTGCTCCAGCTCTGTGTAGGGAATGACGCTACGGTCTGTAATCCTGCACACAAACATGATAATGATGTCAATCACAATCTTGAAATAAAAAGCACTGAAAAAGTAACAGTGAGAAATTGAAAGTATAGCACGGTATGTTGAAGCAGCATTTTGAACAATATGAGCTAAGACGGAACAAATCACAAGCATGGAGGAAAATCATGTACACTGAATGCTGGTGTGCACACAGGCTGGAATGCACACATGCACATATAAGCTATCCACGCGCGCGCGCACACACACACACACACACACACACACATACACACACACACACACACACACACACACACACTCACTCACTCACTCTCACACTCATTCAAACACAGAGAACTGCATGCAAGCACACACACACACACACACACACACACACACACACACACACACACATATATAATCAAAGATGGATGTCAGCTGAAACAGCAGTGAAGACAAGTTTTTAAACGACTGGAAGCAGGGCGTGACCCAAAACAAACTGAAACAAGGTGGGGTTCCTTTTTTTGCCAAAGACAGTATACTCCTCAGACAGAACTTATATTTATTTTACACCTTTATTTCTGATGCCCCTAAAATGGGACTGCAAAATTTCTTGTGTTCCTCCCTCCCGTCTCCCCCCCCCCCCCTTCCATTATGTATGGTATTGACCGATATGATTGCCTCCCTTCTGTCATTTTAAACACACACACACACACACACACACACACACCCTAGACATGTACACACATGCATGCACACAACAACAGAGAAAAAAAAAAGAAAACTCTGTGTGTGTGTGTGTGTGTGTGTGTGTGTGTGTGTGTGTGTGTGTGTGTGTGTGTGTGTGTGTGTGTGTGTGTGTGTGTGCCAAGGCTCACAGTTTCAGGTTGTCTTCAAACCCCAGCCAGACGCCCGGAATCTTCTCCCCCATGTACTGCTGCTGTTGCAGGGTCACCTCGATCATCTCCTCACGCAGCCCTCTGATGCCCTGCCACAGCCACACCACCCAGCTCCACCTCATCATCAGCGTCCACAACACACGCATATCATCACCCTGAAAGGTCATACTCATTTTTCCTTTTTTCATACTTTTATCATCACTGCCCACGACACACACACCATGACCCTGAAAGGTCCTACTCATTTTCCTTTATTCATACTACATCATCACTGCCCATGACACACACACCATCACCCTGAAAGGTGGTACTCATTTTTTCCTTTTTTCATACTTCATCAACAGTGTCCACAACACACACTATGACCTTGAAAGATCGCACTTTTTTTCATGAAAATTTGATCAGACTGTTTCATTCTCTATACAGTAAATGATACTCTGATACTGTTAGAGCAACGTGCCAGCCAGAATATAGATGCAATCAGCCACACAATCAATCAACCAGTATTCAATGTAATAAAGCATCACATAGAAAGCAGCACAAAGAGAGAGAGGAAGAAGCTCCAACAAGTGCCTGTAATCTTCTTGCATTTATGAAATGCCTATCTGTGGTAACCACACATGACACACGCACTGCCACCACCACTGCCACACACACACTTAGGGAGTGACAGAATGGAGGGGTAAAAGAAGGGGGGGGGGGGTGACTAAGGGTGACAGAATGGAGGGGGATGGTGTAAAAGAAGGGGGGGTGGCTTAGGGGATTTACAGGACCACTGGTCTTCCTCTCCAGACCAGTTTTACACATTCGTCATATTTCATACACAACTGCACTGATAAACTGCAAGTGGGTTAGAGTTTTATGGGAAGAACTGAAGTCTACATGTTCACTGGTACAGTCTCACAACTCGGTGGAAATGTTTAATGTTTTAGAGAGAGGGCTCAAGAGTCTGAGGGAAAGTCTGAATGTTCAGTGAGGGAGTCTGGATTTTCAGTTGAACAGTTCACATTTCAGTGGATGACTCTGAATGTTCAGCTTTAGTGTAGAAATATGCAGTGGACTGATTTCAACGTTCAGCTGAAGAGTTGAAACGATCTGCCGTGGGCTGAATGTTCAGGGTAACAGTCTGAAAGTCCAGTGGAAGGTCTGTAGGTTTGAACACTCAATGGATTCTCTGAACAGTAATTGGCAAAGTCTAAAACTTCAGAGAAACAGTTTGAATGCTCAGTTGAAGACTTAACTGAACAAGCACCAAAGTGAAAAGGTCTCTGACCGTCTGCTTGACAAAGACAAACGAACAGGACATCCATCTTTCTACATGACCTTTTGCTGGGCTGACCGTCTGCTTGACAAAGACAAACGAACAGGACATCCATCTTTCTACATGACCTTTTGCTGGGCTGACCGTCTGCTTGACAAAGACAAACGAACAGGACATCCATCTTTCTACATGACTTTTGCTGGCTGACCGTCTGCTCGACAAAGACAAACAAACAGGAAATCCATCTTTCTACATGACCTTTTGCTGGGCTGACCGTCTGCTCGACAAAGACAAACGAACAGGACATCCATCTTTCTACATGACCTTTTGCTGGGCTGACCGTCTGCTCGACAAAGACAAACGAACAGGACATCCATCTTTCTACATGACCTTTTGCTGGGCTGACCGTCTGCTCGACAAAGACAAACAAACAGGACATCCATCTTTCTACATGACCTTTTGCTGGGCTGACCGTCTGCTCGACAAAAGACAAACAAACAGGACATCCATCTTTCTACATGACCTTTTGCTGGGCTGACCGTCTGCTCGACAAAGACAAACGAACAGGACATCCATCTTTCTACATGACCTTTTGCTGGGCTGACCGTCGTCTGCTCGACAAAGACAAACAAACAGGAAATCCATCTTTCTACATGACCTTTTGCTGGGCTGACCGTCTGCTCGACAAAGACAAACGAACAGGACATCCATCTTTCTACATGACCTTTTGCTGGGCTGACCGTCTGCTCGACAAAGACAAACGAACAGGACATCCATCTTTCTACATGACCTTTTGCTGGGCTGACCGTCTGCTTGACAAAGACAAACGAACAGAAAAATCCATCTTTCTACATGACTTTTTGCTGGGCTGACCGTCTGCTTGACGAAGACAAACGAACAGTAAATCCATCTTTCTACATGACCGTTTGCTGGGCTGACAGGAGAAGTAGAAATTGCTGCGTCTTCTTCTTACCTGACCGGAGAAGGAGGAAACAAAGTGGAAGTCGGCAATCTGGTTGTATCGCTGCTTCATCTCCCTGATGGGCAGCTCCACCTTGGACACCTGCAGTGCACACAACGTGTCATGGATGACTGAACCCTTCACTGGATGTGCAGTCGCTATGGTGTTATAAGGTAAAAAAAAAGGTTAGTTACAGTCCCATGAATTAATGCTTGTATGTGCTGTGAACTGCTGAGGTCCACCGTATCTAAGGCAAGGCATTATGAAATGCAGAATCCATCCCTCTCCTTCCCCTGCCTTCACCTTTACCTGAACTGAATCAAGAATGTGCGTACTGCTGAGTGGGCAGACAGGGTTTTCAAACCATCATGGGCTACAAAAACACAAAGCTGTGACTTTACTAATTTCTAAAAGTGTGTCCAGAGGGAATGTGTTTGTTCACAGCATTACTATCAACTTTCAGACAATCAAATCATCAGTGACTCATCAAAAGTTGTGTTAATCTTTCTCATGTAGATGGTCCCCTTTACAGGATGCTATACCAACTCATTCTGTCAGAGACAAAGTTCTCAAAACTCAAGATTTTAAAAACAGCCTTGTTTTTAACCTTTATTTTCTTTTGTACAAAGTTACTCAGAAAAGACTCCCAAAGGCCTTTGTTTCACTTTGTGAAATATCACCATCTTTAACTTTTAAAAAAACATGATGTAATTGACTTTTTTCCTTTCTCCCACCCCTCCATCTTCCCTCTCCATCTCCATGCCCCTCTCTCCATCCCCCTCCTCTCCTCTCCCCCCTCCCTTTTGCCCATCCCCTCCTCCTTGTTTTCTCCTCCCATAATATCATGGATGAAGTCTTAAAACCATGCCTCCACAACAATGTTAACAGGTATATCATATTGTGTAGTGTGTATACCACAGAGTTTACATATAAGCTGGATATGACAGGTTCTAACCAGTACATTTGGTTTCTCTCAGATAATGCATCACAGCCTCATTCATCAATTCCCTTCTCACTTACTCTCAGTGTCTTCCATTTTTCCAGGTCTCACAACTTTAGCAGATGGAATACTGAGCCTTGTCCATGGGCATAGACACTCCTTGACAAAAACTGAAATGGGCCATATCTATCTGATCCACATGCGTGCTGACCACTAAGACAGGAGCTCTGGAAGCATGAACAGAAAAGTTTCCAGAAGAAATTAAAATGCACTGTACCTACCTGATCCCCACATGCGCCGACCACAAAAACAGGAGCTTTGGGGGCAAGAACAGAGCAGCTTTCCAGAAAAACTGAAATGGACTATATACCTACCTGATCCATTGTGTGCCAACCACAAAAAACAGGAGCTTTGTGAGCATGAACAGAGGCGCTCTCTAGAAAAAAACTGAAATGGACTATATCTACCTGATCCACATGCGTGCTGACCACAAAAACAGGAGCTTTGGGAGCATGAACAGAGCAGCTTTCCAGATGAAATTGAAATGGACTATATGTACCTGATCCACGTGTGTGCCAACCACACAAAAAAGGAACTTTGGGAGCATGAATAGAGAAGCTTTCCAGAAAAACTGAAATGGACTATATCTACCTGATCCATGTGTGTGCCAACCACGAAAACAGGAGCTTTGTGAGCATGAACAGAGGTTC
>JADBJO010012353.1:39850-58635 GCA_016801955.1 Conus betulinus
GTTGGCATTGGTTTGTAAATTTCCAAGTAAATTGTGACAATACAGACAAATTAAAGTAACAAAACTGCAACTGTGTTTCCAACAGTTAAGTAAAAAGAAGGGAAGATAAGCATTCCAAGCATGGATTAACTTTATACATTTCATGTGCATACTTGCAGTGTACTTTTCAGTCTCATTTCCATGTCTTAGGAAGTCAGCAAACACCGTGAATCAGAGCAAATTTTTGTTTCATCTTACAGAAGTAAATCTATGATTTAGCAAGCAAAACTATGAGGTTGATAACTTGATCTGCTCTAAGGTTCTCTTCACAGCTAAATATAACCATGCATTCATTAAAGCAGAAGGTACCAGTTAACTCTGAGCTTTACTCTTCAAGTAATAAAGGAAAATATTTGGTTTGCTGTGATACAAAGCTGTGGATGGACCTAGTCACAAACAAGCAGAGCAACACAACACTGGGATGTTCAGTCAGACATGTCATTACCATCAGTGATCTCTTCACCCACTGCCATTTCAGCTTTGTCCTGGTCACTCATCAAAGCCTTCACCAGGCTGAAAATTGCAAGAGCAAAAGTTTAAGACACAGGTTTTCCATGGTTTCAACAACACTGCTTGCTATTTCTACACTGTCTACAAAAAAAACAATCTGTAAAAAAGAAAATAATGAAAGTGAATCAGAAAAAGTATTTCTAAAAAAAGTACGCATGACATGGTTTGACTCTGTGTTTCTTTATTTCTTCAGCTCGTAAATTATTGCTTCAGCTGTTTCTCCACCTACAGTCTTGAAAGTCTTGCTCAAAGATTCCTATTCATTTTTCTTTACTCTTCTATCTGGCCAACAGTGAAGCATTTCTTTGTTGACATGTGGGATGTACACTCCTCTTCAACCTGACAGCCATGGAGATTTATAGTTAATATCTGAATTAAAGAATATAACATGTGGTGAAATACTGAACAAAAATGCAGAATCTGAGCTGGAACAATTCACTGTTTAAATCCAGAAGCAAGCTTTCACTGAAGCACTAAGTTACCACAAAACTCCTGAATTGTCAGAGGAAGAGTTGGGATCGTACATTTGTTACACACACACACACACACAACACACACACACACATACATACATACACGCACATACATACATACATACACGCACATATGCACACACACACACACACACAAACACACACACACATGCACACACTCACACACACACACACATACCAAACACACACACACACACACCTGGTTTTGCCTGCCCCTCCCAAGCCCACCATCATGATCTTGGTGCGCTTGCAGTCGACAGACCCACTCAGCAGACGCTTGAGGAAAGCGTAAGTGCTCTGGAACCCTTTGGCACGAATCTCTTTGGGCGGCGTCTTCAGCACAGGACAGTCCTCCATCTCCAGCCCTGCAGTTTCAGTTCCAGTTTCATCAAGGAGGCGTCACTGCATGCGGACTAGTCCATATATGTTACACCACATCTGCTAAGTTTTGAGACCACACTGCACATAATTCTAAGGTGATGGATAAATGAATTTATAACTAAGATGAGAGAATTTAAGAAGAGGGTCTCGTGGCTATGACACAACAGATGTCTGACCTATGCATTAGCCCAATGCACTGGTCATACCTTGAGTGCCTTCCTAACGTTGGTTTTGCCTTTTTTTTAATCATTGTGTGTGTAGTGAACGTGCACATGTGTATGTATGGATGTGTGGGCATGGGCCCATGTGAGTGTGCGAGTGCACGCGTGTATGATGTGCGTGTATGCATATGCATGAGTGTGTGTGTGTGTGTGTGTGTGTGTGTGTGTGTGTGTGTGTGTGTGTGGGCATGTATGTGTGTGTGTGTGTGTGTGTGTGTGTGTGTGTGTGTGTGCACAGCCAGCCACAGGAGGTGAACAGCACCGGTGAGGAACCCCAGCTCAGCCTGTCCGCTGTCTGCTGGCACTTGGTCTTTGTGGCGGGACTGGAATATGGAGTGGCATGACCCAGCACAACCTGTCTACTGCCTGCTGGCTGGCACTTGGTCTTTGGGGCTGGACTGGAATATGGAGTGGCATGACTATAAACCCCAGCACAACCTGTCTACTGCCTGCTGGCACTTGGTCTTTGGGGCTGGACTGGAATATGGGGCTGGAGTGGCATGGACTATATTGAAATATGTGATGCATGTCATCAAGTGGTTCAGGTTTTTTAAGTGAGGGAACAAAAAGCAGGAGATGAAGTTTAGTCAGTTCCTTAGAACGCTCATGCACTTTTAACACAGGTCATTTACTAGTAGCATCATGAATTTGGTCTGAACATACTTCTCACCTTGTGGACACTCTCTGTGTGCCTGTGGGTGTGTGTGTGTGCGCATGCGCGTGTGCATGTGTGTGTGTGTGTGTGTGTGTGTGTGTGTGTGTTGTGTGTGTGTGAGACCATGTATGGAAACAAAAAAAGTACTGACGTTTGAGTGGCAGCTGAGCAGCATGAGCTGCCACTGACAGCAGATTGGGATTGTGGCTGACGTTCAGAGCTATCAGGTGTTTCAGGCGTCCTATCTCGGCGGCACTGACACCAGACCCTGGTACTGCAAGCTGAGGTGCTCCAGACCCTTTAGTTCCATGATCACCGAAGGGGAAACCACTGGGCATTTCATCATCTGTCAAGGGAGTCAAACAAGCATTTAATTAAGCACCATAAGAAAATGGAGAACCAGAAAAGCTATTATCCTGACAATAACGAGTGTTCAGGATCATTCTGTGTGTAAGTCGATGAAGGCATCAATGACTGAAGAAGAACAGAAATGCACAAGTATTCATGCATACAGACACAAACACAGGCATTTCCACTGTTTTCTCTTTCAGAGACCAAGCACACAGTGCTGCTACTACTGGAATTCTCTCTCTCTCTTTGTTTCATAACCCTCATTCTTTCTCTGGAATCTCTCTAATCACCTCTCCTTCTCATTCCTCCCTGCATTTCATTTTAGATCTTACCTGTTAGGTTCTTGCAGAGTGTGGTTATTTTCCTGTTTTGGCACCTTGTCTCCCATAGTGACCCCTTGCCCTCTGAATTCCTTTTCTTCAAACCCAGACCACTATCTCCACATCTGTTCTCCATTCAGTCAACATTTTCAATCCTTACCCTTCCATTTTTTGTTTTGCCCCACTCCCACCCCCATCCCCCAACGTTGTGTTGTTTTTTCCCCAGTCCTCCATCCCCATCTCACCCCATTCCCCAAACCCCTCCCCCAGACCCTCCCACTCCTCTTCTGCCTCCCTCTCTCTGTTGTCTGAAGCAAATCCTTTAACGATTCCACACATCACACCTTGAAGGTAGGTGGAAGGTACAGTGCTTCAAACAACACCATCTAAGAAATACACACACACACACACACACACACTTAAATGCAGTATATGCTCTCATGCGTGATGATATTTCATGTCTGTTGTTAGTAATATCTAAAAAAAAGACATATTTATCTAAAAATATGTCTTTTTTTCAGAAAAATGGCTAGTCTGCTTTGCATTGTGTATAAACTAAAAGTTGCACTAGTCTGTTTTGCATTGTGTATAAACTAAAAGTTGCACAAGTCTGCTTTGCATTGTGTATAAACCAAAAGTTGCACTAGTCTGCTTTGCATTGTGTATAAACTAAAAGTTGCACCCTGTTTCATCCGTTTCATTATATTTCAGCCAGTGAAAACTCCCAAATCCACATTATCTTACCTGGGGGATCTGAACCCATGTATCCAAAGCGAGGAAAGAGATGAAAGATGTTGGCGTTCACTTTGCCAATCTCCTTCTGGTCAAGTGTGCCATTGGCATCTTCATCAAACTGTTGGAACAATGACGTCTTGTCCTGCAGCCCACAAAGCATTCAATCTAGCGTCACAAGGTAGATAATTGCAAATGTTGCAAAAAAAAAGGAGAGTGAACAAACTACCATGGTGCAGAAGTTGATGCCACCAAGGCTCTAGATTCAAGCTCCATCAGGAGCATAATATTTGTGGGAATTTTTTTAGCTGGCTCCGACCCAGAATCACTGAGTGACTTGTAGACTCTAATGGGGAGACTAGAACCACAGAGTGGAGTGTCAATGTTTCTGGCCAGGCTGACACAAGGATACATTATGAAGGAAGTGTAGAGTACAGCACTGTCATGTTGTCTCAAACCACCTTGAAACCCCCCCGGTATCATCTTCACCATCTTCAATAGCAGTCGGTGATGGTCATGGAAGGGTCTTACATTCTGTGGCTCTTGATGCCTGCTCTCTCAGTTCCACTGTTCCCTCCTCCTCCATACTGCTGTGAAGTTCAGGTTGTGATCCAAGTGTTGGTAAGCTATCGGTGACTTGCTGGATGATAGGGGAGGACTCTTTTGGCAGGGGGTGGGGGGGACCTGAGCCATGGATTATGTACATTATCATCAGGGGGGTTAGCAGGAGCTGTTCTTGGATCAACATTGGTACCACTGAGACCAAATGACAAAGCAGTGCAGCAGTGTCTCCTCCGATGGGTTGCCTCCTGACAATCTGATGCTGATGATTCTGTGGATTGCTGGCACTGAGTATGTGGACTGGAGGTAATGGCACTGAGGGGGCAGGGAACATGGCACTGAGTATGTGGACTGGAGGTAATGGCACTGAGTATGTGGACTGCAGGTAATGGCACTGAGGGGGCAGGGAGCATGGCACTGTGTATGTGGACTGGAGGTAATGGCACTGAGTATGTGGACTGGAGGTAATGGCACTGAGTATGTGGACTGGAGGT
Source organism: Conus betulinus (assembly GCA_016801955.1). Classification (NCBI taxonomy): domain Eukaryota; kingdom Metazoa; phylum Mollusca; class Gastropoda; order Neogastropoda; family Conidae; genus Conus; species Conus betulinus. The sequence continues at coordinate 44,609 of JADBJO010012353.1, forward strand.
AATGGCACTGAGTATGTGGACTGGAGGTAATGGCACTGAGGGGGCAGGGAACATGGCACTGAGTATGTGGACTGGAGGTAATGGCACTGAGTATGTGGACTGTAGGTAATGGCACTGAGTATGTGGACTGTAGGTAATGGCACTGAGTATGTGTGGACTGGAGGTAATGGCACTGAGTATGTGGACTGGAGGTAATGGCACTGAGTATGTGGACTGGAGGTAATGGCACTGAGGGGGCAGGGAACATGGCGCTGTGTATGTGGACTGGAGGTAATGGCACTGAGTATGTGGACTGGAGGTAATGACACTGAGTATGTGGACTGGAGGTAATGGTACTGAGGGGGCAGTGAACATGGCACTGTGTATGTGGACTGTAGGTAATGGCACTGAGTATGTGGACTGTAGGTAATGGCACTGAGTATGTGGACTGGAGGTAATGGCACTGAGTATGTGGACTGGAGGTAATGGCACTGAGTATGTGGACTGGAGGTAATGGCACTGAGGGGGCAGGGAACATGGTGCTGTGTATGTGGACTGGAGGTAATGGCACTGAGTATGTGGACTGGAGGTAATGGCACTGAGTATGTGGATGGAGGTAATGGTACTGAGGGGGCAGTGAACATGGCACTGTGTATGTGGACTGGAGGTAATGGCACTCGGTATGTGGACTGGAGGTAATGGCACTGACGGGGCAGAAGGCATAAGAAAAACAATGGAAAAAGTAAAAATGTTGACGATATTTAGATTGACTCTACTCACATGGTTTATAGCCAAAGGAAAAAAAAACAGATTGCTTGACAAAATCTTACTTTTCTTTTAATCAAAATTTTAGGCCAGTTCATTTCCTCACCTCTGCTAACAAAGCAGCATAGTGCAATTTTTTTTCTTGACTCACTCTGGCTCCATGTAAGAGCTTCTAGCATGGCTGAACCACAGTCAGAAGCTTACTCTTGAAGGGAAATGACATTAAAGTTTTGCGTTACCAATCCACATGATGCAAAGTGTATGGTGAACTGCTCCTATAAAAAAAAAAAAATGAGCGATCACACCTAGGAAGCATGAAAAACAATCCCTATATATTCAGAGTTTAATGTTCACACTTCACTTGACTGGTTTTGAAAAACATGACATTCAGAAATTAAGGTGCTAACAGAAAAAAAGGAACAAAACATCTTTAAGTAACAAAGAAACCACTGAAGACACTTGCGTGTGCAATGTAAACAGTGCAAAAATGAAGATGGAGACATGAATATGTGAGGCGTGGAATCCCCTACATTTACATTGTTAAAGATGGCAGAAGAAGTCAGCTATGAAACGTGAAGTTTCCATGGAAACATAGTGTACATAACGATACAGCAGGGCTGTCAGAGAGTCTCTAGGGTAAAACAGCACACTATGGCTGACATTCATCACAAAAGACTAAACAAAGCACTACTTGATTGGTCAAAGCGGGCCAACTGTGCACTTAGAGTTGATTTCATCAAGATTTTGCGCCTTACAAATACCATAATCATTATTATTAATTAACTAAAAGGAAGGCTTCAAAAAAAAAACCAGCTAAGAGAGAATACACACTCTTTCTTGATCCCTGTTAGTGTCCAGGCAAAGCAGAAGCCTCTCTCTGTGTTGTTGCTGCTGTTGTTGTTTTCAAAGAGGGTTTCTCTGTGTTCCTGCTTATTTTCACATCTCTGGGAAGAGATTCACTGAGGGGCAGAGGTGTACCATGTGATGAGCACTATGAGCAGTGTCTCCAACTAAAGAGCCTTTAAAAAATCCTCCCCCCCCAAAACCAAACACACCCAAAAAAACAAACACACCAAAAAAAACAAATACAACCCCCCAAAAAAACAAACAAACACACCCAAAAAACCAAACACACCCAAAAAAACACACACACCCAAAAAACCAAACACCCCCAAAAAACAAACAAAAAAAAAACCCCTCAGGCCAAGGGAACGAAGACGTTGTGCCTTCCTCAGCCCCACCTTGTCATGGCTGTCCAGCCATCGCATCAGGTTGGAGTTCTCCAGCATGTCCTCAAAGTGACTCTTGGACAGCAGCTGGTTGGAGGAGCGCGTCTTGTACCAGGGCACCCCATTCAGACTGAGGTACTTCAGGTTCTTCAACTGACCCATGGAGGCCGGCAGGGAGGTGAAGCAGTTGCCGTTCAGGTACAGCTTTCGCAGCTTGGTCAGCTCTCCAATGTCGTCGGGCAGCTTCGTCAGCTGAAGGTCCTGAACGTACAGGCGGCGCAGGTTGGTCAGCTTGGAGATACCTGGTGGACAGTAGAGAACTCGTGGAAGAACTGAATCATCAAAGTGGAGTGTTGGGAAGGAGGGAGGTGGGGGGGGGGTGGATGAGACATCAGAGGAATAATCTATAGTAGAATAATGTATAAATGTATGCATCAAACAGAATCAAAACATCTTTTTTTTTTGGGGGGGGGGGGGGGGGGGTAGGGGGGGTGTGTGCGCTCCAACCGGACCATGGACAAACGGTCACACAGACCTTTTTTTTCTTTTCTTTTTTGGATTAGGAAAAGTTCTCTCTCACTCACTCTCACCCCTACCCCCCACTTAGTGTTTATTTTCTCAATCATGTATACCAGTTTGTCAATACCGTGTGATGACTCTCACTCCTCTCCCTCCCTTTTTCCCACCCCCCACCCCCTCCCCCCCCCTCCCCCACCTCACACCATCCCCTCCGCATCACATACCACTCAGATGAGAAAGTGTGTGTCAATTTACCATTTTTCTTTTATATATATATATCACATCAAACCTCTCGTAAAAACCCACAAACCCAAACCTTTCTCTTATAGATTTTTGCTTTCTGGGTCAGGCACTCCTACTCAACCACTGTCTAAGTTTGCACAAGCTGTTGCTCATCTCACCCATTTTCTACCGTATCAGATCATTGAATCGAAGGAATTCCTGCAGAAGGTGGATCTGATCAATGAGCACTACAGTCCCCTGCCCCAACAGCCACATTTGCTGTCTGTGATGTGGTAGCCCTTTTCCCCAATGTGGACAACAACATGGGTATTCCCGCTGTTAAAGAAACTCTGAGAGAGAATCCCTCACCTTTGCAGGTACCTGATAGTTGCATTGTTGAGGGTTTGAAAATTGCCCCCGATATAACAATTGAAGAGCTTAAATGCCTAGATTGGAGCAGGTATCGAGATGATGGTATCACTATTCTTCCCAACAGCGAGGACTGTGAATCATTCTGCAAACACCTGGATGAACTGAATCCGCCAAATATTAAGTGGACCGTAAATTTGACAGACAGGTAGAATATCTGGATATGAAACTTTCAATAGTTGATGGTGTCATAAAGACAGATGTCTTTTCCAAACATTGCCATAGTTACCTTCCAAAGAACAGTTGTCACCCTCCTTCAGTGTTCAAGGGTCTTATAACAGGGTGTTGGCGCCAGGCTGAGAATGTTATGCAGCGAAGATGACAGACTGCAAGAGAGACTCAGAGAGTATGCCAAATATTTTACAATCGCTGGTTGGAAATTTGAGGCAGCACTTGAACAACTCAAAAGGGGAGCTAACAGAGACCGAGGGGTTCTCATCAGGCAAGAGAGACAACCCAAACCCAAGAAATTGGCTTGGGTCACTCAGTATGACCCACGGTTACCATCTAAAAGACAAATCATTAAAACAAAATTTACACATCCTGTATTCCAATCCAAAAAACAGGACCATTTTCCCTGAAGAAATGCTCATTGGTGCTGATAGGAGAAGACGCAACTTGGCAGAAATGTACAAACCTACAGTACCACGTCGCCATCCTCTCCATGGACCCATGAACAGACCTGGGTTTTTTGTATGCTGTGCCCACCGATGTGACCTTTGTGCACATTCCAGTGACCTGATTGGGCTAAGAAGCCCATGGGATGGACGCTACTGGCCCATCAGACAGCACCTCACCTGTTCGACAAAAAAATACCATCTACGTCATCAGATGTCAGAACCACCCAGACTCATGGTATGTTGGGTCCACCAAGGACCTCAAAAGAAGGGGGCCAATCATAAATCAGACTGCAACAAGAAAATGGCCCAGCGATGTGGGGTTGCCAGACACCTCGCCCAGACTGAGCACCCTGAAGATAAGGCTCTGCCCTTTCTTTCCATCCATCCCATCGAACAAGTTGCATCTGAAGACAAACTCCTAGGCAGGGAGACTTACTGGCAGGCCAATTTGGGGACTGTCTTTAAGGGTCTCAACTCCCGTACAGAACTCAACAGCATGCACAGAATGAGAAACAGGGTTCTGTATTAGAATGGTACAGTGAAAGGTGGACTCTATAGAGTGCAGTGGAAGGTGGAGTATTCAGGGAGCAGTGGAAGGTGGACTCTTCGGGGTGCAGTGAAAAGGTAGACTCTGCAGTATGGAGTGAAGGGTGGACTCCACAATGTGCAGTGGAAGGTGGATTATTCTGGGTGTATTGAATGGTGGACTCCGCAGGGTACAGTGGAGGTCGGACTCTGCAGGGTGTTGTGAAGGTGGACTCTACAAGATGTAGTGGGGGATGGGTACAGGGTGTGGGTGGAAGGTGAATCTACAGGAAAAAAAGAAAATGTGACGTTTTTTTATATTGATGTAGTCTACTATGACGTCAATAGTATTAATGTCATCGCTGCTAAGGAGACGTAAGTAGCATCGGTTCCTGAAGAAGCCTTTTGGCGAAAGCTTGGACAAAAAAATGAACTCTGTGGGCGGTGTTGACAGCTTATTGTTTATCACTATATATATATATATATATATATATTTAAAGATACAATGATATTCACATATATACACACACATATGATTCTCCAATTTAATTAAGCAGAAAACAACAACAACAACAACAAAAAACTGTCATCAGTTCTCTCTCTCTCTCAGAGAGCGTCCACAAGATGAGAAGTACAATCAAAAGATCTCAAATTTGATAAAAATGTAACCTCACTTACTGCAGGAAACTTGGTAAAGTGATTGTGGCTGATGTCCAGACGGGTCATTTTTTTTGCAGTTGGCAAAAGAATCAGGCAGCGCAGACAACCGATTCTTTGTCATCGCCATGGTCTCCAGCTGATGACACAGCCCTATCTCCTCAGGCAGGGCTGTCAGCTGATTGGTGGAGATTTCCAGGTCCTTCAGGTTTCGCAGGACGCTGAATATGGATCCTGGTAGTGTGTGATCTTGTTGTTGGGCAGCAGCAGGGAGTAGATGAACTGGGGATGGCTGGTTAAAATCACTTGCGGAATCTGCGTGAGAGGGTGGGTGAGAGAGGTAAGTAAGAGTGACTCACATTCAGTCCTATTCTTCTGGCCAGACTGACCACAAAGGCTGGTGGGTGAGAGAGGTAAGTAAGAGTGATTCACATTCAGTCCAATTCTTCTAACCAGACTGACCACAAAGGCTGTCTCACAGCTTCCAAAGAAAACCAAAATGACATCATTCTTTAAAACATCAGTTTGTCAGCTCTGTTGATGCCACACATGGGAAATGTTTTGAGGGATGTGGCTGCTGCCTCCTTCCCAAGGGCAATGTTCACTCACCCTGACTCTGGCTAAACATTTACAACAGATTCTCCCTACTCTCACCTTGCTTTTATGACTCTCTGATGTGACCTGCATGACAAACACTCACCTTTTTCACGGTTTGAATTAACTCTTCATAAAGACTTCCTCCACACATCATCACTCTCCCACTGTGAGGTGGCACAGCCACGGGCACCAAGAGACAGGTGGCAGGTCTCTTGGAGGGTGGTCAGAGAGGAGAAACTGGTGTTGGGCACCACAGATTATCTTCCAGCCCCTGTGAGTGGATGGTGAGCAGATTCATTTTGTGTTCCTGGGGGGAGGGGGGGGCGGGGGGGGGGGGGGGGCTTTGAAAGATGTGGGGTGGGTTGACAATGGAGTGTGACTGCAATAACCAAGGCCTAGTACAGCCATACTTGGATCCACAGGGTAAGAACCTCCTCTGAGAGTTGAGCTGAAAAATTGCTCTCTCAACTATAGTCATTGAGGACCACAGGGAAATCATCCGATGCTCCAGTGATGCTCGACCTGCTCCCTCCTAGATGAGGCCTATGCAGCACAGGACCACTGCCACCTTAGCAAGAAGACCGCCGCTCTGCAGCCATGAAGACCGGCCTTGCAGGGAGGGGGGGGGGGGGGGGGGGCCAAGAAACAAACTCCACAGTAAACAACCAAATGCATATTCATGTTTTCTGAACAACTGGAGATGTTACAAAAAGCATGTATACTTTGTGAACAATTAGAGAAACCAAGAAGTCCACTCATGCTTTCTGAAGAATTGAACAAAGGCACTCACATTTTCAGAGAAATGGAAAAAAAAAAACAACTCCCGCATTCACATTTCCTGAAAAAAAAAAATGGAGAAACTAAACAAAAATCACAAGCATATTCTAAACAACTGTAAAAACCGAAACCTAAAACAAAACATCACCAATCCCGACAAAACAGATTGACACTTTCTCATCTTCTACGACCTACCTCTGTGATCTCCTTGTTGACCTGCCAGGTGTGGGCGTGGCCAGGACACACGTACAGCTTTTCCTCTGAGAACAGCATGGACAGCTGCTCCATCCCAAACTTCCCTGGGTCTGGACTCACCTGCTCCTGAACCACCTTCCTCAGCTCCTGCAGCAGCCACACAGTCCCTTAGCAACATTTGTTGTTGCTCATGACACACACAGCCACACAGTCCCTTACCAACATTTGCTGTTGCTCATGACACACACAGCCACACAGTCCCTTAGCAACATTTGCTGTTGCTCATGACACACACAGCCACACAGCCCCTTACCAACATTTGCTGTTGCTCATGACACACACAGCCACACAGCCCCTTACCAACATTTGCTGTTGCTCATGACACACACAGCCACACAATCCCTTACCAACATTTGTTATTGATTAAATTCAATAAAAAAACACAAAACACCGTCTTTTTTCAGCAAGCTTTCGAGCCACTGCTCTTCTTCAGGCCGCATGACAACAAGTGACGCAATATAAAAATTACGTCCATTGGTTGTTGTTCATGACACACACAGCCACACAGTCCCTTACCAACATTTGTTGTTGTTCATGACACACACAGCCACACAGTCCCTTACCAACATTTGTTGTTGTTCATGACACACACAGCCACACAGTCCCCTTACCAACATTTGCTGTTGCTCATGACACACACAGCCACACAGTCCCTTACCAACATTTGCTGTTGCTCATGACACACACAGCCACACAGTCCCTTACCAACATTTGCTGTTGCTCATGACACACACAGCCACACAGTCCCTTACCAACATTTGTTGCTGCTCATGACACACACAGCCACACAGTCCCTTACCAACATTTGCTGTTGCTCATGACACACACAGCCACACAGTCCCTTACCAACATTTGCTGTTGCTCATGACACACACAGCCACACAGTCCCTTACCAACATTTGTTGCTGCTCATGACACACACAGCCACACACAGTCCCTTACCAACATTTGCTGTTGCTCATGACACACACAGCCACACAGTCCCTTACCAACATTTGTTGCTGCTCATGACACACACAGCCACACAGTCCCTTACCAACATTTGTTGTTGCTCATGACACACACAGCCACACAGTCCCTTACCAACATTTGTTGCTGCTCATGACACACAAAGCCACACAATCCCTTACCAAAACATTTGCTGTTGCTCATGACAAACAAGTAAGATACCTCTTTCTTCCACAATGAAATTAATCACACACTAACAACTCCGAACCAGTGCTGCTTACGACACCAAATCACCAAGCAAAAATGCACACACATTTTAGGGACGTCTCCTTGTTTGCTGTGTATGCTCTGTGTTGGCATTTCTGCAAGGCGATTTAGTGTCCGTAAGCAGCATTCATGCAATTACATGCCTGTGCATGGAAATGCATGCATGCACATGGTTGTATGTGGAGTAGCCAATCAGAGGTTGACAAAAGTCATGACCAATCTGAAAGAAGTCATGCATGATTTGAAAAACAGTCGTGAGTGATTTGAGAAACAAACACCTCTGAAAACAGAAATGGATAGTAATGTGACAGACAATTATCATGCAGCTATTGGTGATCTAAATTCTAGGCTAAAAAGGACTAAGACAATATCACAGATTCTGTAATACTCACTTAAAGTGCAATGCTCTCTGTCACCTCACAGGTAGATGATCGAGGCAGAAGCCATTGTATGGAGGCTGATGATGTGATTCGGCCCTTTGATGAGTGACTGGACTGCCGTCAAGTATAATGTTTTAAACCTAAACTGAATGGTCTGACATTTTCTTTCTTTGTGATGTAATCAACCAGTTTGGTACGGAAGGAGTAGAATGACAACAAAAGAATTATCCCCTATCAGAGTTGTCTCCTCATTTTTCAGGGGAGTGAGCTGCCCTGAGGGGTGTGACTCTGAACATGTAGTGCTCAGTCAGTCTCAAAAGCCTTTCCTTTGGTGCCTGTTGGACAGTTCTGGGTTGCTTTCAAGTTATCTGAGTGCCTGATATTGCCTTCCACTCTCAGCATCAATGGAGAAACTGAGAAAGACATACACTGTTTGCACCATGCCAACATGAGGGAAGCAAACCTTCCTGCTTGATGAAAAGGCTGCTTTCACCTGACCTTTGAGTCACTGTCACTGGCCTGTCCCACCTGGCTTCCATTCCATGCCAGGACTCCACAGGCCTGTCCCACCTGGCTTCCATTCCATGCCAGGACTCCAACACTCCAACAGGCCTGTCCCACCTGGCTTCCATTCCATGCCAGGACTCCAAACAGCCTGTCCCACCTGGTTTCCATTCCATGCCAGGACTCCAACACTCCCCTGGCCTGTCCCACCTGGCTTCCATTCCATGCCAGGACTCAAACAGGCCTGTCCCACCTGGCTTCCATTCCATGCCAGGACTCCAACACTCCCCAGGCCTGTCCCACCTGGCTTCCATTCCATGCCAGGACTCCAACAGGCCTGTCCCACCTGGCTTCCATTCCATGCCAGGACTCCAACACTCCCCAGGCCTGTCCCACCTGGCTTCCATTCCATGCCAGGACTCCAACAGGCCTGTCCCACCTGGCTTCCATTCCATGCCAGGACTCCAACACTCCCCAGGCCTGTCCCACTGGCTTCCATTCCATGCCAGGACTCCAACAGGCCCTGTCCCACCTGGCTTCCATTCCATGCCAGGACTCCAGCACTCCCCAGGCCTGTCCCACCTGGCTTCCATTCCATGCCAGGACTCCAGCACTCCACAGGCCTGTCCCACCTGGCTTCCATTCCATGCCAGGACTCCAGCACTCCCCAGGCCTGTCCCACCTGGCTTCCATTCCATGCCAGGACTCCAACAGGCCTGTCCCATCTGGCTTCCATTCCATGCCAGGACTCCACAGGCCTGTCCCACCTGGCTTCCATTCCATGCCAGGCCTCCAGCACTCCACAGGCCTGTCCCACCGGGCTTCCATTCCATGCCAGGCCTCCAGCACTCACACAGGCCTGTCCCCACCTGGCTTCCATTCCACGCCAGGCCTCCAGCACTCCACAGGCCTGCACTGACTTCACCTCTGTCACAGGGCTCATCCTGAACTGCACTTGTGCTTCTGGTGAATCGCGATCACTGAAGTCGGACGAGTCACTTGTGTGCACTGAAGAGACACTCACATCACTCTTTCTATTCCAAGGTGTTGCCCTTGTTCTTCGACTAATTGGTAGATAAATTCACCAAACGACAAGTCACTATCAGATGCAGCGTCAGCTGTTTCAATGCAAAGTCAAACGAAAAAAAAGAAAACAGTTAAAATCGATGGAGAACTTCTTGAAAACAAATCGAGTAGTGGAACGGCGCTAACAGGAAAGAAGAACAATTTACCAAGAAGCAATCTATGTGCATGCGCATGCTTGGGAAGCTGTTTCCACTTCCTTTGAAACTGGTTTCAAAAAGTAAGTTGATAGGCATGGTTTTGAGCGGTTATGAATGGGACGCAGCACAGGTCAGTGTGGTATATGACATTAAGACTTAAGGTAAGGTAAAGTAATATTGCTTATAGCCCAGCCAACCCCAAAGCGCCATATCAGGGCTGTCACCATGTTGAAGTCAACTAACAAGTCCTTATTACAAACAAAAAAAAAACTCATTCACATAACTTTTTAAAACACATCTTCCAAGAAACACACCGGAAATTTCGTTTTAAAATCTTTCCTCCGTAAAATCTTAGATCAGATGGAAAATGTTAATCTTTTTCAGAAATTCAAAGATCACATCATCAGGTGGGGACATCTCTGAACAGAGTTTTTATGAAGTCTGCCGTAAAGTGTTTATGTCTCACATCGTGCAAGTCCCAACTCTAAAAGAATATGTTTCACTGTGAATGGGAACATGACATGGAATGCACCATGGAGCTTCTTCACCTTTTGAAAGACAAGAATGGGTGTTTAAACGACGAGTGGCCTATATGCAAAGGGCACAAATTATGTGGCTGTTTGACATGCGCACTGAAAGATCACTCACCCGAGTCACTGTGAGTGCTGCACTCATGTCATAGAAAAGCTGTGCTCCACTGTGTCCATCCTCGCGCCAAATACAGCAGCAGCGACATCTTCTTCAACACCGCTCTTAGCCATGCCAGATCTGCAACCACCAAAATGATACATTTTTTTTTTTGTATCACCCCCCCCCCTCTCCCCCTTTCTCCTTCATATACACACACTGGGTCACAGATAAAATGATTTGCAAACACATGCACACAGACATCCATATGAGCATGTATGCTCAGACGTACACAGATGTCTAAATGACACTAATTCACACATCCATCTTCACAAACAACATTTCTGTATGTAATATCTATCTATCTTTTATCAGTCTATCAATATATTCCCCATTCTTCTCACAAATGCATGCACATTCACACTCACAGCCATCACAGACACATTTTTACAATGGATTCCACTTTAAACACAAAAACCGGGTAACTTGACAACCAAGCAAATCTTGCATTATAACCTTTTTCTCCTATCAAAACTCCTCAGTTATAGTGTATGATGTAACAAAACATTTACATCAATATCAATCAATGTATTGGTACTGGGAAAATGAAAAGCTCTCCCATCAGCCTGTTTAACACCAAGATCACACACAGGTAAGATTTTTTCCTGAATTTGTGCATGAAACACACACCAAAATATTTCTTGATAATACCGACATTCAGGCATCATGACAGAAGAACTGATTTCCCTCTTTTAATGAGTTCCTTTGTAATGACCACAGCATTAAATCTTGTGACTGGCTGTCAAGACTGCAGTCATGGGTTCCCGATGTCGAGGCCTTTAGCAACTTGAAGGTACCAAACACATGGCAGTCACAAACTCTCCGATCAGTAATCATCAATGTTCAAATCATAACACGCATCTAACAATCTACACAATGTTCAAATCATAACACGCACCTAACGATCTACACAATGTTTCAAATCATAACACGCACCTAACGATCTACACAATGTTCAAATCATAACACGCATCTAACGATCTACACAATGTTCAAATCCTAACACGCATCTAACGATCTACACAATGTTCAAATCAAAAAAACGCATCTAACGATCTACACAATGTTCAAATCATAACACGCATCTAAACGATACACAATGTTCAAATCAAAAACACGCATCTAACGATCTACCACAATGTTCAAATCATAACACGCATCTACAGATCTACAAATAAGAAAACTGACGACTTTCACTTTACAGTCATGTGGACAGCTCCTTCAGTCAAAATTCCATAAAATCTGTTATTTCATCAATTGTTTGAAGATACTAATGTGAAAAGAATTGAATGAAAGGTTATCATTGGAAGTTCACATGGAACTTCTTTCAACCTGGCTTTGCCTTACTGTACGTACAGGTGCTAAAGAAAAAAAAAAAAAAAAGGAAGGAAGGGTCAGGTGAGTACACACAGTGTTCCCTTGTTTCATCTGCTTTCCTGCCAATACAATCATTTCTGTCAAACTCAGTGCACTCTTTGGGATTTTATTACTCCGCATGAATGCTGATAAACACAAGAAAGAGTACTATACAATGAAATTCTTTCCTCCAAAACCTTCTCACCCCACCTAACTCTTTCCTCATCTCACAAAGAGGTGGTTGGATAGAGCTACCTGTTCAGGGGGGGGGGTTCGATGAGAGAGTATCCAAGCCCTCCAGTCCCCCTCCAATATGTTGGAATAACTGTCCAGACTCTCCTGTACACAGGCAAAAAAAATCACACACCCATGTATTTCCCATGTCTCCAGGAATACAAGTAACACATTTATACTACAATATCGCCAACACCTCAAGGTGTATCAGGGACACATCATGCTGATATATCTCCCACACCCCAAGGTGGAACAGGGACACATCACACTGATATATCTCCCACACCCCAAGGTGTATCAGGGACACATCACATTGATATATCTCCCCATCCCAAGGTGTATCGGGACACATCACACTGATATACTCCCACACCCAAGGTGTAACAGGGACACCTCACACTGATATATCCCCCCACCCTAAGGTGTATCAGGGACACATCCACTGATCTCTCCCACACCCCAAGGTGTACAGGGACACATCACACTGATATATCTCCCACACCCCAAGGTTTATCAGGACACATCCACACTGATATATCTCCCACACCCTAAGGTTGTATCAGGGACACATCACACTTATATATCTTCCACACTCTAAGGTGTATCAGGGACACATCACACTGATATATCTCCCACACCCCAAGGTGTATCAGGGGACACATCCACTGATATGTCTCCCTCACCCCAAGGTGTAACAGGGACACATCACACTGATATATCTCCCACACCCCAAGGTGTATCAGGGGACAATCACACTTCCACCACCCCGAGGTGTGTCAGGGACACCCATCACACGATATATCTCCCATATCCCACAATGTATCAGGGACACATCACACTGATATATCTCTCCCACACTCTAAGGAGTATCAGGAACACATCACACTGATATATCTCCCACATCCCACGGTGTTATCAGGGACACATCACACTTCCACAACCCCGAGGTGTGTCAGGGACACATCATCACCGATGATATATCTCATATTCCCACAATGTATCAGGGACACATCACACGATATATCTACCACACCCCAAGGTGTATCAGGGACACATCACAACTGATATATCTCCACAAACCAAGGGGTATCAGGGACACATCACACTGATATATCTCCCACACCCCAAGGTGTATCAGGGACACATCACACTGATATATCTCCCACATCCCAAGGGTATCAGGGGACATCACACTGATATATCTCCCAACACACTAAGTGTATCAGGGACACATCACACTGAATATCTCCCACACCCCCAAGGTGTATCACATCACACTGATATATTGTCCACACCCCAAGGTTTATCAGGGGACACATCACAAATGATATATCCTCCCACATCCCAAGTTGTATCAGGGACACATCACACTGATATATCTCCCACACCTCCAAGGTGTATCAGGGACACATCACACTGATATATCTCCCACACCCCAAGGTGTATCAGGGACACATCACACTGATATATCTCCCACACCCCAAGGTGTATCAGGGACACCTCACACTGATATATCTCCACACCCCAAGGTGTATCAGGGGCACATCACACTGATATATCTCCCACACCCCAAGGTGTAACAGGGACACATCACCCCCCCCCACATCACACTGATATATCTCCCACATCCCAAGGTGTATCAGGGACACATCACAATGATATATCTACCACACTCTAAGGTGTATCAGGGAACATCACACTGATATTCCCACCAACACCCCCAGGTGAATCAAGGGACTATCACATGATATATCTCCCACGCCCTGAGGTGTAGAAGGTACACAATCAGAAGGTGTATCTCAAACCCTGAAATGTTTGTTCCTGAAAGCTGCATTATTATCATCAAAGTGTACA
>JADBJO010012354.1:0-12500 GCA_016801955.1 Conus betulinus
CGGAAAATTTACGAGCTAATCACCTATCTTCATCCAACTGAAGCGCAAAGAAGGTTTTCAATTCAACACCCATCTGAGTCCCAATTGGATGAATATAAGGCCAATGCTCGTTCATTTTCCTTTTCCTGGGTGTTATGTATCCTGCAGGGAGAAGACCTAAGAGGTCGAAACGCATCGCGTTTTATCTTTGATTCTTTTGTCTACACGTTTTTTCCGTTGAGTTTATTATAAGTAATTTTTTTTAAGGAAAATCACAATTAGATTAAAATGGGACTGAATAAAATAAAACAATTGAAAAACATTTCAGCACCACACAAGCCACACCAAGTCCCCCGGGTTATCAATGCTGCACGGATGGACACCATGTTCCCAGTCAATGGTTCTCTCCCCTTCCATCCCCCATACTTCCCCCCTCCCCCTCACACATTGTCCTTTTAAGACACACTTTTTTTTATTCTGACGACAGTATGTGGGGGGGGAAAGCGCATTGTGAAAAATGACGAGGTGGAAGGCTTTCCTGAAGAAATAAGGTAGTGCGACCAGAGCCACAAATGCAGTACAGCAGTGGACGGCAGAATTAGGAAGAATAAAAAAGATAGTGTGTGAGTAATAATGTATGTGTGTGTGTGTGTGGGTGTGTGGGGTGTGTGTGTGTGTGTGGGGTGTGTGTTTGTTTGTTCGTGCGGCGTGCGTGCGGTTGTGTGTGTGTGTGTGTTGTGGTTGTGTTGTGGTGGTGTTGTGTGTGGTGTGTGTGTGTGTGTGTTGTGGGGTGGTGTGCTCGCGCGTACGCGCTGTCTCTTTTATGTTTAATATCATTCCAGTAAAAAAAAAAAAAAGGCAAAAACGCTTTGTAAAAGCCATCTCAAGCGAAGGCTTCCAACAGTCAATACAGATGACTGGAGCCACAACGCCAGAACAATGGTGGGCGGCAGAAAAAGAAAAAGGGAAGGCAGAAAAAAGAAAAAAGAGGAAAGAAAAGAAAAAAAAAAAAATAGAATATGAAGTACATCAAACAAATGCCTTACACACA
The DNA here is from genome assembly GCA_016801955.1 of Conus betulinus. Taxonomy (NCBI): domain Eukaryota; kingdom Metazoa; phylum Mollusca; class Gastropoda; order Neogastropoda; family Conidae; genus Conus; species Conus betulinus. The sequence goes on from JADBJO010012354.1 coordinate 1,031, forward strand.
ATCGACGATGACAGTCAATTTCTTAATGACAACGCCGAGATTCATCATCATCATAATCATCACGAATCATCATCTCATCAACCATCATCATCATCATTAAGCATCAACATCCTCCTCACTCCTCCCCCCCCCCCCTTCCCGATCATTATCCGATGATTGACAGTAAGGCTAATGGAGACAAACGAAGAAAGGCATCATCATATCATCATATTCATAATCATCAGTTAAGGAGTATTGTTGTCTCCATTATAATTTATTGCATTTAATCTTCATAATTATGATTATCTTCTATTCCTATGCTACTACTACTATTTTCTCATTATCGTCTTTCATTATAGAACGTCATGACTTAATGACAATGATTATGCAATATTCATCATCATGATGGTGATCCAGAGCAGTGGTATTAGGTATAGCACGTCAGCCAGCAACAGCTAGCAGCAGGCAGTAGTTAGTTAGTCGTGAGTAGTAGTTTTAGTGTGGTGGAGGTGGGGGTGGGTGGTGGTGGTGGGGTGGTGGTGGTGGTATACGCCGAAGTCTTATGTCAGTATTTTCCACCGCCTGTCATTATCTAATCAACGGTGTTTATTTCTTATGGCCTATCATTATATTTTTATCACTTTCCAGCGTCATCACCAGAGATCAGGCCTTATGCCCGTGGTTTACAGTCAGTTCCGTGTGCTGCGTGGCAGAAGGACCACAAATCAGAGGGGAGTAGGGCTCTGCTAAGCGGGGGACTTGTTGTACCATAACGAGGCAAGGTTATGGCGCATGCGTCAGCGCATGCGCCCCCCCCCCCGCTGCCCAGCGTTTAGAAAAGCGGTGGCCATTCCTCACAGGTCAGACAGTGTCAAGGGGACCTCCTTTATGTTTTAAACGTTTTGTAATCATGGTTCTCAGTCTGGTTATTTTTTTTTTTCGGACAGCTTTGTTTGGTGGCTTTGAATTATCTTGTCTTCATGCTCTAAAGCGCTCGGGTTTGGATTTATTTCTGCTTCCGACAGTTTTGCTTTCAGCAGCACCATCTTTACTGGAGCTTCCTATGTTGTCACAAACAGTAAGGATTCTTTTCATATTCGTTTCTTTTCCATTGCTTCCAATTATTCATGAGATATTTCATACAACATAGAGAAAACAAACGTCTAACAGAACTAAGACATTCAATGTCAAAGAAGAAGAAGAAGAAGAAGAAAGAAAGAGAAGAAGCAAAAAAAAAAAACAGAGCAGAAGAAGAAGAAGAAGAAGAGCAAAAAAACAGCGTCCTATGTAAGTCAGGGAATGTTTCAGTCAGTATGACTGCCTTAGAATATTTGAAAAAGATAAATAAGAGGAATGACTGTGAGAAGAAAATGACCTGAAGTTGTGCAATACGAGCCGATTGTGTTTCTTTGAATTGGTCGTGTATGGGTCTATCCTACAACTTTCTATTCATAGTTCTTGAGGTCCTTGCCTCATTTCCTCGATTGCCTATTTTCTGTACTGAATGTTATGTTGCAAGGCTTGACGATGTGGGAATCAGTTTAGGTGCTCTGAATGTCCACCCTTAAAAAACTGATTATCTGCGCCCCACAAAACCTATGCTTGTTCATGGGCTTCAAAGTATGTTTCTTGTTCCTTGTTCGCTCATTGATCACCAAAACACGCACATAACAACTAAGCACGGGTTCGCTTATTGTCTGGGCACGGGCGACACACACACAACACACACACACACACACCACACACACACACCACCACACACACACACAGAGGAAACGCGCGAGTCGCGCGCGCGCGCGCGGCGCGCGCACACACAGCACAACACACACAAACACACACCCACACACACACAACACACCAGACTTAGAAAAAAATAAAGGGAAAAGAAAGAGGTGCAAACAAACCAGAGTTAATAAAGCCACTCCAAATCATGCTAAACTTGACTTAATCAATCCCGGTTCCACCATTAGTAGTCGTAAAGTGCTATCTACAACAGTAAAAAAATGTGCAAAAACATCACCATTTTTTTTTTTCTTTTTTGTTTATGAGTGAAACTGATGTGTGCGGGATTGTCCTCTTTGATTTCATCACAGAATGTCCAATACGTGAAACCGTTTCGGTCCTAGCTGAAATATGTTATTGCCTCTGATCATATTCCAGTCGCCATGCAATGATATTGGAAGCAAGCTGGTGAACAAACAAGAGGCGAGTGATATAAATATCCGCGCAATCTTTGACGAAACTTTGTAGGTTGCCACTTTTTGTTACTGTGTGCCACACATTCTTACGACCGTCTCGGAGCCATTATTCTAATGGTCCGAACCGGTCGTTTGAATGGATCGATCTACTTTGGAATCTCTCTCTCTTTTCTCTCTCTCTCTCTCTCTCTCTCTCTCTCTCTCTCTCTCTCCCCCCCCCCCCCCCCCCCCCCTTAGGATAATATTTAAAATGTACTCCATGCAGTCATGTATGTGTTTGAGTCAAAAGCACTACACATTAAATCAAACGTGTGTGTTGTACTTCTGAAGGAGGGGCATGGATGCGATGAATGATGATGTAATGCTTGCTACTCGTTTTTTCAACTTGGCCCTACGAGGGGGAATGAGATGATGGCTATTTTTTGAGTAGTGCTGTCCATAATATATAAGAACATAACTATTGCCGTTCTACTTTAAGCATGACCCTTTTCAAAATGCGCTAACTTCACCAGGTCCAACCTGTAAAAATACGGCACATGCTCTATGACCAAGGAAACTGAATGAAAAATGAGAACTATTGATAAAAAGAAAACAATTGGTCCTAAGAAAACAGAAAAAACCTTTTGGCCAAACAAAAGCTTTTTTTTTTGGAGGAAGAAACATTTCAGTTTTCTGTTTCTCCCATACTATAGGGCCTACATGTTTTATAAACAATAAAGCGGCGAATTGGACCTGGATGTTCATGTATATGCAAGATTTCTCCGGCATAAGCATGGAGAGAGAGAAGGGAGATGGGGGGAACACGAGAGAGAGGAGGCGAGAGAGAGGAGGAGAGAGGAGGAGAGAGAGATTTTCGCCGAGGAGAGAGGCATGAGAGAGAGATCCTACTTTTTTTTTTTTTTTTGTTTTCGAGTTGAGTAGCGTTTTTTGACGAAGTGGGAGTGAGATTTTTTTTTTTTTGTAAGCGAGAGGAATTGGGATTCAGAATAGGCTAGAGCCCTTGGAACGAGGGGAAAGGAGATGATGGAGGAGAGTAGGAGAGAGGAGAGAGATGAGAGTGTGTTGTCCATAAATCGAAGAGCAAGGATACAGGCCCGTTCTATTTAGCCATGAGATTCTTTCAAAAGGCTAAACTCGTGTAAAAAGGATCCACCTGGCGATGGAAAAATTCGGGACAGCCTTCCCAATGACATGAGAGGAGGACATGAGCTGACGAGAAGAGGAGAGGGAGGGGATTGGACCAGAAAACCATCTGGTCTAAGGGAAAGCAGAAACACCATTTGGGCGAACAAGAGCTTTTTTTTTTTTTGAGGAGGAAAGATTATCAAGTTTCTTCTTTTACCATTGATAGGGAGAGAGAGAGGCGAAGGAAATCGCGATTGGAGAGAGACCTGTCATATGCAGATGGCCTGCATAAGGATGGAGAAGACGAGGGGAGATGGACTCACGGCAAGGGAGATGAGAGAGGGACGAGATGTCCGAGATGGACGAGGGGAAGGTGACGAGTAGGAGCGGGACTTCCTCATGAAGGAGAGGCGGATGAGGTGGGGAGCCGAGAGGAGGGAGAGAGAGAGATGAGAGAGAGACTCGATGGCCAAGAGAGAGGGGAGAGTCGAGGAGACGCGTTGACGAAAGAGAGGAGATGAGAGAGAGAGAGGATACGAATTACCCATACGAACACGAAAAAAACGTATTCAGATTAAGGCTAGAGCCCTATACTGAAGGGAAGATACACCTGCAATATACATCATCATTATGTATATTATCATGAAAAAGAACATGCACGAAAAAGCAAGTATACAGGCACCATACAATAATAATAATATGCTGCACGGAGCCCTTTCTCGTGTAAAAAAATGAAATAAAAGAATGTTTTCATTTCTTGATTCAACCTTCAAATATATGACTTCCTCTTACATTAGCTTGACGTTACATTTCAGGCCTCACAATCCCATGTGACCCTATCCTTGCGCCAGATGGTTTCCTCAAAATAGTCCCATGTCCTTTGATTTTCGTCTGTCCTCGGACCACACCTGGCCTGTGCCTTGATGGCCATATGAAAGGAAATGAGGAGACTCTACTCTCGAAAAAAAAAAAAAAAAAAAAACTCGAAAGAATTACTTGCGCCAGTGTACAGTAAATACTTGACTCCTCAAGCAAGGCCTTGACGCATTGGTACTTGGTGTGCAGCCACTGTCTTGGGGCTTTTGCGCATGTGAGGGAAAATGGGCCAACAGTTTTGTACGTCCTGTGATTGGTGCACGAACTGTGGTGATGTTCTCTGATCGGTACTTAAAGCAATCAAAATGCTGACTTCATCAGTAAGACGAGCCTGAGGAAAAAGCCATATCGTTCGAGTTTTTGTCTTGGCCCGTTTCTTCTCTCCCCTCACCTTTCACATCCCTTGCCACAAGGACAAGCGCGCCACATTGCTACGTCTCCTGTCTGGCTGCTGCACACCTAAATTTAATGCGCCAAGGACTTCCTTAAGGAGTCCATTATTTATTTATAGACTGGTCATGATATGGCCATCAAGGTACAAGACAGGTGTTTTTTTTCTTTAACAGGACAGGTTTAAAATTGGCGTAATGGGACGATTTTAAGGACTGCCATGTCGCGCAAAGATAGGATAACGGGAAATGTGACGTCAGATAACGTGAAGGTCATGTATTTGAGTGTGAAGTCAAATGTTAAAAAAAAAAAAAACAGAAAAAAGATTGGTGCAGAGTTGTTCTCTCGATCAATGGTCAGTTTAATATGAAATACTGGCTCCTATTTACGGTGGGCCGCAAAAAAGCTTACATGGATTTCAATTATAGTGATTTAGAGCAAAATCCTGATTGTGACGTGTGGCCCCCTATTAAAACTGGCCTGCATGGGTCGGCCAGTCCCCGGTGCTCTCGGCGTCCAGTGACGTTCCACTCTTCTTTGTTCGGCCAATCAGGCCGTGGCGGGCTGTCCCATTGAGGCACGGCGCGTGCTGCGCTCTCAGTGAGGCCACGACCACCACAAAGGTACGGCCCCTTTAGGATACTGGATAGCGCTGGTCGGAAAGTTGCTTCCCTTGCTAAGTGGGGATCTCTAGTCTCTTCAATCTTCAAATTTGTAGGTCAGCCGTCATTGTTGACTATTATTGACCTGTGTGCACAGAGGCGTAAGATGAAATAAAGAAAGATTTGATAGGGACAACGAAAAGATAGCTGAAGAGATGTAAAGTCGCTTTAGTACCCCAACCGCATACCCCCGAGTTCAGCTCCGGGGCAGCGTGTTGCGGCAGGCAAACAGCACTTCACTTCTCACAATTGTCTCATTATGATCATTATCCACCCATACTACAGTTTACATGTTTTTTCTCCTCCTTTTTATGTGACTTTTTTTGTGTTGTTGTTGTTTCCCCCTGACACATGATACACCTTTTCTCATTGATCATTTCTATCGCTTCTGAACCAGCACGATCATATTAATGCCGACACATTATTTCACCTACTACAATGAACACCATCCAACAGTGCTGTTTACTTTTCCAACAATACAGTATGCATTATTTTTTCATCTGCCCTCCCCCCCCCCCCCCCCCCTTCCTCATGAGTATCTGTGGGCGGTGAGATAGGGGCTTCCCTCCCCCATTGCCTCTCCACCCCTCCACTTTTCCCCCCCACAATGACAGCTTAACACCCACTAACCACTGTCCTTTCCAATCATTGTTAGCATTACCCATACCCCCACGTATAACTACCCATACATAACTATCATCAACACAACCGCCACCCACTTTTTTTTTTATTTCACCCCTTACCACTAAGCACTACTGTCAATCCACTATAATCATTACAGTCACCAATATGATTATCATACCCTTAAACAATAACTACAAAACAAAACTGGCATAGGCACGTGCACTCTGTCACTCACATCGGGCCTGCACAAAGGTGACGGGAAATCAATAACATTTCATAAATAAAAAAAAAAAATGAGATTGTATTCAACTTGACTCCGAGCCCCGACCCGTCACTACACAACACATGTATTTGTATCATACAAAAATGTCAGATAATCTCATAATCGAAGCCCCTTTCTCGTTTGCTCTTAATTAACCAGGAAAGACAACATTCTGATAATCTGGTTACACGCCTGTAAACACAAGAAAGATAGGTTCGGAAAAACTAGCCAGCGTTCCCCTGCTTGATCAGTCAGTTCTCTCATCATCGTGTGCAACTAAAATCACTGAAGCTGACACACTGTTGTGTCCGCCCGACTGGCCAAGAGATGTTTTAAAGGGGAGACTGCTGTCAATAATTGAACATTCCGATACTTACGTTGCCAAGTCAATGTCATCCATTCATTGGCCACACGCCAACCAGCCTCAATTCTATTGTTCTAGTTTCGAAGTTTGATGACTTCCTGCGGAAATTAAAACAAATCTTAAGAATAACTTCCAGAGAGTCCACCAAAAAAAAAAAAAAAAAAAAAAAAAAAAAAAAAAGAGGCAAACAAGTTACCAGACAAAACACGACGCGTTTCAACCTTCTAGGTCTTCTTCGGGCAAGACAAACAACGTTCCGGACAGTGAAAACGAGGAACGCGCGATCACATATCTTCTAATATTCGGCGCAAGATGGGACGTTGAATGAAAAATCGGTCTTCGTTTTCATTGCGCTGAACGTTGCTTATTTTTGCCTAAAGGTGATCTAAGAGGTCGAAACGCGTTGCGTTTTTGTCTTGTAACTTATTTATCCTTGTTTTTGGCGGATCCACTAGGAGTTGTTCTAAGAATTTGACTGTCCTTTTTTCATATTCGATGGAAATAGCTGACAATCACACACACAGTGACACACACACACACACACACACACACACACACACACACACACACACACACACACACACACACACATACACACACACACACACGCACGCACACACACACACACACACACACACACACACACACACACACACACACACACACACACACAAGCGCGCACGTACGCGCACACACACGCTTGCACGTACACTATCATTGCAGCTAGGTCTTACTTGAGAGAATGAGGTTTAAATCTGTGTGAAGTGTAATAAATGGAGTTTGGATAAAAACATTAGGCTCGGAACAACCAGAAGCTCTGTATAAGCATCAAAAGGGGAAGTGTGTAGATATATTTTATTTTCTCATCCAAGTATGCATGAATTCTGAGTCGTCATAATTCCACACTACTAATAAAAAGTATATGATTATTTATCATAATACCAAACACTCACCTTTTTTTTTTTTTTTTTTTTTTTGCTTTCAGTGTGCTGTGATGTCGCTGGTTCACTACAGGTTCAAGAGCAGTCTTGAATATCAAGATGTCAAGTTTGACGGCCTACGTATCTCTGTGGGTGACGTAAAGAGAGAGATTTTCGCCCAGAAACGGCTTCACTACAGAGACAGTGAGCTTGTAATTACAAATGCTGAAACTGGCAAAGGTATGTGTATATGTATTCATTCCATCCATCCCTTTGTGAAACGAGATGTGTTTTTCATTTGACGTGCTGTATCAGTTCCTGTTGTGAGGATAAGCATCAGCGCCTAGCTTAACTATGGTGCTGGGTAGTGTTGGGAAGCAGGGGAGAGTGGGAGGTGCTGGTGTGAAAACCCCACAACGCATTCCAGAAATGCATACAGGTTTATTCCATTGTTGTTGTCTTACAAATGAGAAGCACAGATTGTGTACTCATCATACACACAGCCATTTACGTCACTGGAATCGGTGATGATTAAGCAGTATTTCTTCAACGGTGTATGCTTTTGATTTACATCAAGCAATGGCAGCTACATGACCCATATGAAATGCACAGAAAATTGAGATTATTTAAAAGTGTAACTATTTACGAAAGAATGTGTCGTGACTTCTCGGACCAACAGAGCTGATTTGGTCAATTTCGTAGTGAGGTGACTGCAGGCTGAAACTTAAAAAATTTTAAAAGGAGTTTAAAGTAACTCTGCCGATTAACATGAACACAAGTTGAATTCAACGACCACCTTGCGCCGAATTTGAGAAGGTGATAGCTCGTTCTTCGTTTTCATTGTGCTGAATGTTGTTTATCTTGCCTGGAGAAGACCTAAGAGGTCTGCACGCGTCGTGTTTTGTTTTGTAATATTTGTCCAAGAAAACCGGCAGAGTTACTTTCAATTATTTCAAAATTTGATTTGGTCAAGTTTAAAATCACTTCAGTTATTCATGAGACCAAATCAGTTTGAACGTAAAAATTTCAGACCCAAGACCACCAAAGATTTATTTGAAAACTTGGAAAAAAAAAAACGCAAGATTGTTGTGTTTCACTGTGGTATTTCAGGAGGAAATAAAATGTATGCCGGTATTTTGGGCGATAAACGGGAATGATTTGGTCGAGTTTGGGATCGCGAGTTGAGGTGTTAGATCACTATCAGCTCGCGGGATGACATGTGACTGTGCATGTGAGGGTAGGGATAGTTGCCAGCCGCTTGTCACGTACAGTCTTAGAGTTAATGACTTGGGATGAAGGCACCTCATAGGTTTACACGTGTAATACGCTCCACCCGTCCTCTCTTCTCTCTCTCTCTCTCTCTCTCTCTCTCTCTCTCTCTCTCTCTCTCTCTCTGTGCGTGTGCGCGCGCGTTTTTCAGTTATTTCTTCAAACAAAACGTGAAATTGGACCCGTATCAATGATTTCACGTCCATGGTTTTCATAAGTAGTATCACATATGTCCCACTATTGTGATTGTATTGCATGCTATGTAAGTGAAAAAAAATGCATGTGAACTTAGAGATAAATCTTGTTTGATTTCAGTGACTGTGCTTTATTGATCTTGTTTTTAGGTTGAATTTCCTTTAGAACTGACAATGAAATCAGATCTGTTTATCCAGCCAATTTCTCTATAGTTTGTACACGTTTGGTGAAAATGAAACGAATACGAGGAACTAGAAAAAAAAGTATGTTGAAAACAGTTTTTTTTCCCAGCAGTAATTGCATTTGCAGATATAAATGTAGCAGTGGAAGGTGGGGGAGGGGGAGGAGCAGGGGGGGGGGGGGGGGGGCGGTATGAGGCTTCGACCATAGAGCAACAACTGTAACTTCCATGCACGATGATGCTTTAGACTATTTGCTTCTTCGACAATATGCCCTGAGGCTTGGGAGTGTGTGTGTGCATGTGTGTGTGTGTGTGTGTGTGGGGGGGGGGGGGGGGGGGGGGGGGGGGACAACAACTGGCGAAAGAGTATTAGTCTGTACCGAAGGAATCTGATAAATGGGGACTGAAAATATTTTGTGTTAGAAAGAACATATTTTTTATCATCGCGGGTGTCAGATCCAGTTGTTATCACTCAGGAGAAATTTGTGCTGGGTGAGGGCAGTGAAACCGAACCAAATGCCCCATCACCACCACCTCCCTGCTGCCTTCACAAAAAAAAGACACACAGACTGAGAAAAAGACATGCTCATTTTTGTTGAAAAGTACTCAAAGAGAAGTTTTAAAGTAAACGCGTCTCCATAGCAGCAGTGGAAGTGGCTTTGTAGTGGTGTAACTGGCAGTTTCATTGAGTGCAGTCTTATTGTTGCTTAAATTTCTTTTCAGTCAGTAATGTAATTTATGTAATTTTGTTAGTTTCAAAAACAAAGAAAATACTTCTTTGTTTTTTGACATCAGGTCTGGTAGTTTAGCTGACCAGTGTAGTTAAGGCGTTTCTTGGTGTCCAGAACACATAATAAAATATATCACAACCTTTGCCTTTTATCTTTGATCAGAGAGAGAGAGAGAGAGAGAGAGAGAGAGAGAGAGAGTTGTTCACACGTCCCTCTGTAGTCCTCTGAAGCCATCATATGCAGTGCTGGGTTGATAATATTCCATGTTCTACAAACAATGATACCCTTAACTGAGATATATTCTGATTGTCATTTTTCCCTTACTGTCATATTTCTCCATATTTCCCTTGCTGTCTTATTTCCCCACATTTTCCTTATTCTCTTATTTCCCCATGTTTTTCCCTTACTGTCTTATTTCCCCGTATCCCTGTCTGCGTTTCGAATGACTTATATTCTTCGTTTTTTTCCCCCGTTGTTTTGTGTAGCATACGAGGACGAGGATCTGATTCCTCGCAACACCAGCTTGACTGTTATGAGAGTCCCGGCCAAAATGTCCGCTGTCAGTAGCAGGCAAAAGTCGTGGTAAGAGACTTTCAAATTTGAGTGTTCAGAAATTGTTTCCATTCCAGCTTGGCTCTGTTGCAGCAGCTATGGTTAGTCTGAACTTGCTGTTCTTTTTCTCAGCCAATATTAGCATGTAAATCATCGATAAATCTGGTAGGTGGGTTTTTACAAATATATCTGTTACCAGCCTGTTTTTAAACTGTTTGTTTGTTTTGTTATCATAGCTTATCATCTTACAAACTTAAATGATGTGTAAACCAGACTTGTAAAATATTGAAATTCTGCTGGTTTAAAGTCGATTTTACGTGAGTTTAATGTTTAATTATAGATGGTATTTTCGAGGTACATAAGCTACTTGAGAAATTTCTTAAAACCCAATCCAAGAACCTTTTCTGAGGGCACTGAATCCCTTTAAGTTAAACAATCATGAAAATATGCGTAAATTTTCTTCACCCAATAAGCAATCTTGGTGTTACTATATACCTGTGCATTAAGTATATATAGAACCCAACACGAAATGCACAGTACGGGGGGGGGGGGGGGGGTAATTTTGCCAGATGAATGCAATGTTTTTGCGTGCACTGGTGTACAAATGATTTTCCTAAATGTTAGGTTTTAGTGTAAACCGGGCAATGGTGTGATGATGGTGGAGGGGTGGTGGTGGGCAGGATACTAAAAATGGCCATGCTGACTACGTCATTATTTGTATGTATATGACGTTTTAGCAGAAAGAAAAGCAATCGTGTGCCAGGTTAAACTATTCCCATTTGCATGAGGATGTACGCATGGATGACCTGCTAAACATGGTGACAAATGCATGCAGCACCATACTTTGGAGTAGGGAAAATCATGTGTTAGTACTGTGTGTTTCAGTCACAAATAACCTCATTCTTTCATCAAAAAAAAAAAATTACCCAATACCTGGAACTCGTATGTGATTGGTACACAGTCAGTTTGGTCAGTCCCCTACTCAACTTTTCTTCATTTTTCTACCCCCGGTCTGAATCGTTTGCATTAAATGCAGCATTGACATTTTTTTAATTGTTTGCGACTGAGCTGTTCTTCCCACACAGTTTCGACGAATTTTCACATTTTCGCGACGAGTACGACGAATCATTTCTTAAAAAAAA
>JADBJO010012354.1:20000-29765 GCA_016801955.1 Conus betulinus
AGTATCTGAATTTCTTTTTCATATAAAAGTGATGGAGGGGGAGGGATGGAGAGGGGATAGAGAAGGAGGGAAAGGAAGGGGGTGGGGTTTGGGTTGTTAACTGATTTTGTTGTTATATATGCACTTTTTTTTTTCTTTTCTTTTTTTTTTTTTTTTTTTTATTTATTTTTTATTTTTTATTTATTTATTTATTTTTATTTTTTTTTTTTTGGGGGGGGGGGGGGGTCAGTTTTCTGTATTATTCTAATAGTGTAGCTATACTTATTTCCGTAATCAAATATATGTTAAAATACCGCCTAAACACCCATATGTGTACACGCATACATACTTGGAACTCCATAACTTTCAGTCATGCACTAGTCTTACTATCTTACTCACACACTTTTTCTTTGTCTGATTTTTAATCGTCTAATATCACGATTAGTGGATAGACATTAAATGAAACACACACACACACACACACACACACACACACACACACACACACACACACACGCACACACTCGCGCGCACACACTCTCTCTCTCCTATCGGTGCAAAAGGATTTTTCAGATATTTTTCTCTTTTTAACATCATGACATTGTTTCATTCAGTGTGATGTAAACATAACCTTAACCTCTCTCTCTCTCTCTCTGTCTGTCTCTCTGTGTCTGTCTCTGTCTGTCTCTCTCTCTCTCTCTCTCTCTCTCTCTCTCTCTCTCTCTCTCTCTCTCTCTTATTATAGAGCTGATATGGCAAAGACTGGATCAAAAAAAAAAAAAAAAAAAAAGAAAAAAGTAGAGACGTTTGAAGATAATGTCAATGAGAATATGAATTCAAGAAATTATATTCTAAATGTGAACACCCTGCTCTAGCTTCATAAGGGAACCATCGTAATCATTCTGAACAGCAACCTATATTTAATGCTTGCTCCAAGGCATTTCATCAGGACTCATTAAGGAGACACAGTTGATTGTGGCTGTGCTCTTGGCGTCAAATAGAGACATACCACAGTCCATTATTACGTGTGGTGTTACCACCACCAAGGGTTCAAAAAAGAATCCAACAGCACCCCAAGCAGCCAACGAGGGGTAGAAATGAAAACAAAACGAAAGTGTGGCAAGGAAAAAAAGTTGCGGAAAAAAAATTAAATCATCACGCAAACAGTATAAAATGTAGAGGACAATCTTCAGTGTGTGTGTGTGTGTGTGTGTGTGTGTGTGTGTGTGTTTTCTATGTGTGTCAAACTCTATATAAAGAAGCAAACAAACATAAAAGAGACCCACAGGTCTCCAGATTACATTGTTATCTATCCCCTGCAGATGTCACCGCTATTTTCATACTGTCTCTACTGCTTTGTGTGATGTCTCACCCACTAGTCGCATTGACATTTAAAGTGCACACCAACCAACAATAACACGATGTAACACGTAACACAATCACTCAAGGCAGTAAACACAGCCGCTCGCTCATATTCACATACGATTGCTCTCTGTTTTCTTCTGTTCTCGTAGCAAAATCAGACTGAACATAATAAGAAGACATCTTACGCAATGCTAAGTAAACACGCAAATTGGCAAGTTCGTTAATTAAACGAATTTTTTTTTTTTTTTCATTGACAGTATGAAGCTGTCTTTCAAAGGGCAACTACCTTGGTTTTGAACAACGGCTTCTTATTGAAAACTGAATTGAATAACTTTCCTTGAGGGTTTTTTTTTTCTCGGGGGGGGGGGGGGGGGGGGGGGGGGGGGGGGGGGGGGGGGGGGGGTACGGTACGGTAGTCTTTGCATTGTGCTAAGCGCTACACACCACACTTAGGATTTTGCACGAAAAAACACTACATAATTCATCTAAGTGTTTTGAGGCTTACCATAAACTTGAGCCCGCATTTAGTATTAAACTGATAACGGATCAAAAGAACAACTCCCCACCGATTATTTCCCTTGTTTGGGGGATTTCCTGCGAAGAAATCACAAACAGTCGTCAAATGCAGGACCTGCCCCTTAAGTGACGTCATATTTCAGCCTCTACACTCACTCGTGTGCCAGCTGGTAAGCCCCAAATATTCCCATTCCTTGATTTTAATAGGTCTGCTGGGAACCATCTGGCTTGTACATTGATGACGATCTGAAAATAAAATGAGGAGAATCAACTTTCAGACACAATAAGAAATTATCAAAACAGTTTAATTGCAGACGGTCTGTAAAACACTCGACACCTTAAGCAAGGCCTTGACGCATTCATTTTGGTGTGCAGCCACACCACCAACAGAGACAACCATCCTGGGACAGTTAATGTGTGGAACCTGATGAGAACACCACACTGATACCACCAGAACGACAACACGATAACGTTGACTGTCAAATAGCATTTATTTAATGACATTTCAAATAAGGCAAGAAACAGTGGCCAGTAGAAAACAGGTAGGGTAACTCTCGCTCTGATGATGAAATTATTGCACGCCCATAACTCCAAACGAGTTCTGATTATAATCCCAAAACTGCTAGCAGAAAAGCCGACACAGAACACAAAGAACAAACAAAGAGACCCCCCTCACCCCACCCACACACCCTCTCTCAATAGTTTTGCCGAATGATCTCTCTGTGCCTCACATCTTGCGCGAATCCTTTTTTTTTTTTTTTTTTTTTTTTTTTTTTTTTTTTTGTTTTAACACATTGCCAAAAGACGTCACGGGCGACAATCAGCATGGGAACTATGTAAGAAAACGTAACTCGTACATTTACTTGAGCATAACGCGACAGCACGATTTAACTTTAACCAGATGATGTTTCAGCACTGTGACTTAACGCCTCTTCTTCACATGCAGATTTAACGTCCAAAACACCTTAGGGTGACATGGCAGATGCAGATAACCATTTCGGTTTAACAGAGGAGCACATCAGGGGAAGGGGGGAGGTGGGGGGGGGGGGGGGGGGGGGGGGGGGGGAGAGAAACGGGGACGAAGGGAAGGGGTCCTATAACTATAACACCACAATATCACCACCGGAATAATGATGGGCAGGAGGAAACAGAGTGAGGTTTTAAGCCAGGCACAAATGGGATTTGAACAAACACCTACTGTGTGAACTTGGTACTCTTCCACAAGGCTAAATCTAGGCATTCGGAGCCTGCCTTTTGTAGTGTGAAGCTGTTATCAGTATTGCACAAAGGGCCACACTGTAAAACCACCGATGATAATGATAAAAACCTCAGAGGTGCGTAAAACTTCGTTCTTTGTATGTCTGTCTGTTTTGTTTTTGTTTTTATACTGATTTGGGAAGGTAGGAGGTTGGGAGTTGCCAGTATCAAGATGCTTTTGCCTGTCTGTATGTTCTGTCTCATCCCTGCATCTTATAATGTTAAAAAGATGGTCTACAGGTGTGGCCCCCCCCCCCCCCCCCCCCCCCCCCCCCCCCCAATTAAAAAAAAAAAAAAAAAAAAAAAAAACGGTGAATGAAAGGATAGATGGGTGGAGGGGTAGATGCGTGTGTGCGTGCGTGTGTGTGTGTGTGTGTGTGTGTGTGTGTGTGTGTGTGTGTGTGTGTGTGTGTGTGTGTGTGTGTGTGTGTGTGTGCGTGCGTGCGTGTGTGTGTGTGTGTGTGTGTGTGTGCGTGTGTGTGTGTGTGTGTGTGTGTGTGTCTGTAGTGTTTTTGCTTGTGTGAGTGTTTGTGCGTGCATGCGTATGTCCTGTATGCATGTTTGTGAGTGCGTTCATGTGTGTGTGTGTGTGTGTGTGTGTGTGTGTGTGTGTGTGCGTACGTGTGCGCGTGAGCGTGCGTGCCCATGTGTGTGTGTTTTGTGTGTGCGAGCATGTGTGTGCGTGTTTGTGCACATGTCCATGTGTGTGTGAGTGTGTGCGTACGTCGTTCGTGCGTGCGTGCATGTATGTGTGTGAATGAAAACATCGTGTGAGACAGTTCTACTCCCCCCCTCCCCCCGCCCCCACCCCGCTCCCTGACAAGATGTCTTCTCCTCATGTGCCTCAACTTGGGATGACGTTTAATCTCACCATTCACAGTGGACTACATGCATCGTGAAGGAACACTTAGGGGGTTGACATGCATGACAGTGCGGTCTCCGGGCTTAGCGGATGTTGCGTAGCATATATGGACCGGTCCGCAAGCAGTGACGCCCCCTTGATGAAATTGAAACTGAAACAAAACCAGCCGCCCTGGCGAATTGGTTAGCGTCGCGGACTCCCGGCTAGGAGATCATGGGCTCGAATCCCATCAGAGTCATGTGGGTTTTTCTGCACCGGTGTTACAGCCCTTTCTTACCCCCCTCAGGAACTTACCCCGGGTGAGTTTGGGCTAGCCTGCTTTTACCCCCGGGGGGTCATTCTAGGACTAGTTAGAACTTACCCCCCCCCCCCCCCACACACACACACACACAGACCTAGTTGGAACGTATCCCTCCCCTCCCCGGGGGCTAAGTTTGGCTAGCCTGGATTTACCTATTTGGAATCTTCCTCCGCTCCACCCCTCCCTTCAAACAAGAGGGGGTTATTCAGGGTTTTCCTCTGCCTTTTCCCAACACGCACACCCGCCTTTAAAAAGAATGTGTTAGCCTGCATATTTACCCCCCCCTCTCCCATTTCCTATATACAGTCAGTTGGGTTTAGACAAAGTGTAGTTCTAGACTCTTCTCAATAGATGGACCTCCTACTTCCCCAACCCCCCCCCCCCTCCCCCTACACACACCCTGGCTCACTAACATATACGTATTAACATTTCTCGCGCTAGCTTACACGCGTGGATCAATATCCGGATGTGTGAGTACGCCCGTGCATGCGTGGAAAGAAAGACGGCTACAAGCCAATGTGACCAAGTGCCAATGTGACCAAGCGTAGTTGTGACAAAATGTCGTTATGACCAAGTGACCGTTGTTGCTTCATCCCGATTTGCCTCTTTTAACTATTTTACAGCTATTTAGTGTCTCTTGAGTACCTGTGTACCTTAGCTTGTACAATGCATGATGACTAGTTGTCAGTGCCACTGACCACTGCTTATTATGACGTAATCGGAGATTTTAACTATTTAACAGCTAATTAGTGTTTCCCGAGTGCTTGTGTACCTTGTACAACGTAGATTACTTGTGGTCAGTGCCACTGACTACTGGTCATTATGACGTAAATCGGAGATTTTAACTATTTCACAGCTAATTACAGTCTCGAGTACCTGTGTACCTTGTACAATGCAGACGACTGTGGTCAGTGCCACTGACCACTGGTCACTATGACGTAAATCAGATATTTCGACTATTTTACAGTTAATCAGTGTCTCATGAGTGTTTTTGTATACCTTGTGCAATGCAGACAACCAGTGGTCAGTGTCACTGACCATTGGTCACTTTACTGTATATCAGAGATTTTAACTATTTTAGAGCTAATTAGTGTCTCCTGAGTGCCTGTGTACCTTGTATAATGTAGATGACTTGGGGGGGGGGGGGGGGTCAGTTCCAACTAGGGGGGTTAAGTTCCAGCTAGTCCTGGAATACCCCGGGGGTAAAAGCAGGCTAGCCCAGACTTACCTGGGGGGGTAGTTCCAGAGGGGGGGGGGGGGGGATTAAGAATGGGCTGTTACACCGCTTTAAACTTGTCAGCGGATATCGAAACTGGATACCAGAATAAAGAAAACGTAGGTTTCTGGATTCAACATTAGAAAAGTAGTTACAGACTTAGAATCAAAACTTACTTGGAGAATATTTCGACAGGATCGCCCTGTCTTCATCAGCTCTCTGTTACTGTTAAGGCAGTGAGGCCTGGTGGGGCGACTGTTGTGTGGGGTGAACGGTTGTCAGGATCTGATTGTAGTTGGGGGGGGGGGGGGGGGGGTTCAAAGCCTTGATCTCTGTTCAGGCTGGGGCGTCTGATCTTGATTTCGATGGCTTCTTGAACTTTTCTTTTTTTGTGAGAAAGGGCTCTGTAGTTAATATCTTGGTTTCTTGGGGGCTGAAACTGAGGCCTGTGGCTTGTAGGTGCTCGTGTATGGCAGAATAGATCGGTTTTGGTGTTCCTGTAGGCGGGTGGTGAGTGGTCTTGCTGTCTCGCCGATGTAGGTGGCCATTATACAATGGCAGAAAGTTATTATGTCCCTTGAGGTCTTTATGGCATACCCTGTGCTTGTCTGCGCCCTATGTGAACACAGCACATGCTTCTAAGGGTGGTGCAGGATTACTCCCAACTAGTTTGGCATTTGAAGACAGTAGTTTTCTGGGTCCCATCTGTACTTTCGGGTGTATCTGTTTCATTTTCGTTGCTCCAAACTATGTGAGATTATTTGTAAACACTATTTTACCTGAAAACATCGTGGTGTGAAACAGCCCTAACAGACCCCCCCCCCCCCCACCCCCTCCCCTCTATTAACGTTGTGCCTTCTCATGTGCTGCGAAATGGAAGACGTTAATCTCACCAGTCAGAGGGGACCACAAGTGTGAAGTAACACATAGGGGTTGACATGCATGGCCGGTGGGAGAAAGAGAGGACGAGTGAGGAGGGTGCGTGCAGGAAGGGGAGGAGGGGAGAGGGTAAAGGTCAGTGTGGGGAGGCGTGGATGGGGAAGCAGAGACAGTGGGGAAGGGAGTGGGAGCTTATGTCATCAGCTCCTAGTGATGACCGTTGCTGTTGTCGTTGTCAAAGTGAGCAGGGCCCTTGTGGTCGGCAAGACTGTGAAAGCAGACAGTAGGTGTACATCTTATTGAAGTGTGGTGTGTGTGTGTGTGTGTGTGTGTGTGTGTGTGTGTGTGTGTGTGTGTGTGTGTGTGTGTGTGTGTGTGTGTGTGTGTGTGTGTGCGCGCGCGCGCGCGTGCATGCATGCATACGTGCGCGCATGTGTTCTGTTTGAAAACATCGTTGTCTAATATATCTCTAAACACACACCTCACCCCCGTCCCTACCCCACCCCACGCCTTAACGAGATGTATTCTCCTCATGTGTCTAGACTAGTGTCTGTGTCTGTATGTGTATATGTACGTTTAGTCTCACAATTCGCAGCAGACTGCAGGTATTGCGATTGAGCACTTGGGGGTGGACATGCATGGGGAGGAGAAGAGAGAGAGAGAGAGAGAGAGAGAGAGAGAGAGAGAGAGAGAGAGAGAGAGAGAGAGAGAGAGAGAGAGAGAGAGACATTGTGTATATTGTGCTCCTGTCTGTGTGTGCATCTGCGTGTCAGTATGAAACTGTGTGTGTGTGTGTGTGTGTGTGTGTGTGTGTGTGTGTGTGTGTGTGTGTGTGTGTGTGTGTGTGTGTGTGTGTGTGTGCATGCGCGCGCGCACGTGCCTGTGAAGGAATTATCTTGCGGTATTTAGAGTGATAAGCAACCAAGAGGTACGATGGGAGGGAAGGGTATGAATAGCGTGAGGATTATAGACCAGGCAAACCGGGGACAAAAGCTAGTGTATCAAAAGGACGACTGTACACGATGCAGACTGTTGTAGCTGTGGCACTAGGAAGAAGCTGGGAAAGACTTTTCCCACTGTCTTTTTTTTTCTTTCCTTAAATAAAGGATAAATGAAAGTGATCACCATACAGTGTCTCCGTGTTTATCTAAATAGAATTATCGGTGTGTATTCTACTCGTGCACGAACAATTTGCTGTCTTACAGTGAGAGAAAGTATCGATATTTTCGAAGTGAGGTGCTGCAGGCGGAAATTGACACATACTTGAAAAAAAAAATATTTATCCGCTGAGTGATAGAGACAAACAAATCATAAAACAAAACACGAAGCGTTTCGACCTCTCTGATCTTTTTCACAAAAGTCAAAGAATATTCAAGATGATGTACGAGAAGAACTAACAATCACTTGTCTCCTCAAACTGAGCGCAAAATGTGATGTTTTCATTTTGGATTTGTAGTGTTTTGTCTTGTAATATCTAATCGTCTCCTCCTTTGGGCGGAACAGTAATTTCTCTTTTCAGTATGTACTGATACTTTCAGACTTTTGCTGTCCCATCTTCTGTGCCACCTCAGTGACATTGCACCAACGCCGCTGATTCCGACTCCCCGGCACTGGCAATCCACAGGAAGCAGTAAATGTCGAATCGTCAAGAGGCAAGGCACCGGAGGAGACACTGCACTGCTGCCGAGTCACTTCAGCGGTGTTCATTGATGGCTGTTCTGTTCTAACACACGCAGGATACCCCCTACTAAACCCCAAATAACGACGATGATTGCTTAGTCGTGGAGCCGGCGTGAGTGAGCTCTCCCTCGGTAGGGCGACACCACGTCCTCCCAGCGACCTCCCCCCTCCTCCCCCCCCCCCCCCCCCCCCATGGACTCGCCAATACCTGTGACTTTGACGGAATCAAACCAAGGCGACAGAGTAGAGAGGACATCGAAACTGAGATCACCATGACAATCAGTGCATGAAGGGGCCCATAATTTGAGACTTTTTTTTTTTTTTTTCCCCAATGCTGATCGATGAGGATGCGTGTGATGAATCATGAAGATGATGCTACGGGTTTCCATTCCTGTCTCAGTTTGCATGACAGCGCTGTACTCTACGGTAATTTTCAAGATAAATACCAGCGTCAACCAGACCCGATATATACAGACACCTGCAGTATTGATCAGGAAATTTGAGCAACACTCTCAGAGACGCATCCATATTTAGAGGACGACACTCGACTGTGTGGTCCCGGTCCCAAGTTGAGCCTGGAGCAAACTCAACTGTGGGTAGAAGCCGGTCAGGGCAGAAAAATCCCACATGGCTCTGGTGGGATTCGAAACCATGACCTTCCAGCCGACAGGCTGCGACCGTAACCACTTCGCCACGGCGATAAGTTTGGACTGTGATCCTTCACGCTTCCCTCCTTCCATTTTCTTCACCCCTACACAATGCCACATTGCCTTTTAACCTACTTTCCTCTAAGCAGACATGGTGGTGGTGCCTGGGTTACTCAACCAACACACGACTGGACATGTCACACCCTTACCCCCTGCCCCCCGCTCTCTCCCTGCTCCCACCCCAGCCCCTCTCCTGCTTTTTTCCCACTGTTCTGTTCATCCATCCGTTTGTCCCTCTTCTCAACTCGCTCCCTTATCTCACCCTTCACCTCCCTTCCCCCCCCCCCCCCCCCCCCCCCCCGTGCCACCCCTCTCTCCCTGCTCAACCTTCACCTCCCTCCCCCCCACCTGTACCTCCCCTCTCTGCCTGCTCACCCTCACCTCCCTCCCCCCACCTGTACCTCCCCTCTCTCCCTGCTCACCCTTCACCTCCCTCCCTCCTTCTGTACCACCTCTCTCTCCCTTCTCACCCCCCCCCCCCCCCCAACAGCTTTTTTCCCACTGTCCTTTTCCCATTCTTCTGTCCCTCTTCCCTCCCTTTTCCCACCTGTGTTCTCTTCTCTCTTTTTCCTTTTCTCCGTTCCCCTGTCCCTCTTCCACCCACTCGTCTAAGCTGTGCGCTCAGTTTGACACAGCGGTGGAGTAGTGGTTTAGACATTCGATCACTGTCAAGGTGGTCCTGTGGTTCGAAATCCGATTTTACTACTTGCCTACATATTCTGCTCACCCCGCATCGCACCATGATTACAAAAAGGAAAAAAAAAAAAGCTTGCACTTGAATAAGAAAAAAAATTGAGGTTCAAACAAGTTCTCTCTCTCTCTCTCTCTCTCTCTCTCTCTCTCTCTCTCTCTCTCTTCTCTCTCTCTCTCTCTCTCACACACACACACACACACACACACACACACACACACACACACACAGTGCCCTAGAAGAAAAATATAGACGTTCAAACAAGTTGACAGTGTGTGTGTGTGTGTGTGTGTGGTGGTTCTGCTTGTGAAG
>JADBJO010012354.1:34815-37315 GCA_016801955.1 Conus betulinus
GTGTGTGTGTGTGTGTGTGTGTGTGTGTGTGTTCGTGCGTGCGTGCGTGCGTGCGTGCGCGTGTGAGTGATACATTATCGTATGAGACAGCGCTTAATACCCCCCCCCCCCACCCACAACCCCCACGCCTCCCTCCCTTAACGAGATGTCTTCTCCTCATGTGCCTCGACTTGGGAAGACGTCAATCTCACCATTCACCGGGGACTGCAGATGTCGTGAAGGATACTGATAACCTCCGGCCCGCTAGTATTTTTCGCTCCCCGTTTTGCTGCTTTGTCTACTCTCTCATTAAACTGAATCCCACAATGAGAAGGAACCCTACTGAAGCTGATTCTTGTACTCCTAATAATCAAGAAATGTATTAGGTAATGAATATCTGTAATCAGATCTTGTCTTACTATAGGGTTTGTGTTTTACTTAGGGCGAATACAAACCGATTTTGAATCGATACAAAAAGGACTTGGAATATTGGATTTGAAAAGTAGTTAGTTAGTTCTGCTGTCTTTAAAAATCGATCTGTGTTCTTTCCAAGATGTGTGTGTGTGTGCGTGCGTGCGTGCGTGCGTGCGTGCGTGTGTGTGTGTGTGGTGTGTTCTGCTCGTGTCAAACAAACTGCTTGTGTTTTTTTCATCTTCCAGTGTATATTGTACTTGTCCCATCCAGACTGTTATATCTATTTGTGTCCTTCAAAGTCCATTTCCTGTGCACCTTTTTTTTTTATCTACCTTTTTTAATTCATTTGTTCATTTATTGTTTTAAGTGGGGTCACCATCCCCCAACTTTTCCCACTGTCTTTTTTTCTTTTCCTTAAATAAAGGATAAAGTATAATGCTCACCATGCAGTGTCCCCGTGTTATTTATAAATGAAATGACCGGTGTGTATTCTGCTCGTGGACGAACAATTGGCTGTCTTACAGTGAGCGAAATTATTGATATTTTCGAAGTGAGGTGCTGCAGGCAGAAATTGACACACACTTGAAATAAGAATCATTTTATCCTCTGAATGAAAGAGACAAACAAATTATAAAACAAAACACGACGCTTTTCGACCTCTCTGATCTTCTTCACGCAACTCAAAAAATATTCAAGGTGATGCAAGAGAAGAACGAACAACCACTTTTCTCCTCAAATTGAGCGCAAAATGTGATGTTTTCATTTTGGATTTGTTGTGTTTTGTCTTGTAATATTTAATCGTCTCTTCCTTTGGGCGGAACAGTAATTTCTCTTTTCAGCATGTACTGATACTCTCAGACTGTTGCTGTCCCATGGCTCTGGTGGGATTCGAAACCACGACCTCCCAGCCGATAGGCTGCGACCGTAACCACTTCGCCACGGCGAGAAGTTCGGACTGTGATTCTTCACGTTTTCCCCCTTCCATTTCCCCCACCTCTACACAATTTCACGTCGCCTTTTACCCCACTTTGCTCTAAGCAGACATGGCGGTGCCTGGATTACTCAACCAGCACCGGACTGGACATGCACACACCGTGTCCCCCGCCCCACTTTCTCTCTCTCTCTCTCTCTCTCTCTCTCTCTCTCCTCCCCCCCCCCCCCCCCCCCCCCCCCCGCGCGCTTTTTCCCACTGTTCTGTTCCTATCCCTCTGTCCTTTTTCTCAACTCGCTCCCAAATCTCACCCTTCAACTACCTCCCCCCACCTGTACACCCCTCTCTCCCCTCACCCTCCCCCCACCTGTACCACCCCTCTCTCCCTGCTCACCCTCCCCCCACCTGTACCACCCCTCTCTCCCTGCTCACCCCCCCCCCCCCCCATCTGCTTTTTACCACACTTTCCTTTCTCCCTGTCTTCTGTCCCTCTCCCTCCCCCCCCCACCCCCTTCTCTCTTTTTCCCGTTCCTCTGTCCCTCTCCCTCCCTTTCCCACCTGCCCCTTCTCTCTTTTCGCCGTTCCTCTGTCCCTCTCCCTCCCTTTCCCACCTGTTTCCCTTCTCTCTTTTCGCCGTTCCTCTGTCCCTCTCTCCTCCCTTTCCCACCTGTTCCCTTCTCTCTCTTTTCGCCGTTCCTGTCCCTCGTCTACGTTGTTTTGACACAAATGTGGAGCAGTGGTTTAGACACTCACTCGATCACTATCAAGGTGATCCTATGGTTCGAAATCTGCATTTACTACTTGCCTACATATTCTGCTCAGCCCGTCGTGCCCTACAATTAAAAAGGAAAAAAAAAAAAAAAGCTTTCACTTGAAGAAAAGAAATGAGGTTCAAACAAGTTTACACACACACACACACACACACACACACACACACACACACACACACACACACACACACACACACACACACACAACACACACACACACACACACACACACACACACACACACACACACACACACACATATACACACAGACACACACACACACACACACACACACACACACACACACACACACACACACACACACACAGGCGCGCGTGCGAGAGCGTGTGTGCGACCCTTTCGGCGCAAAAGGAATCATCGGAAATCATTTTTTTTAACATAATG
>JADBJO010012354.1:42315-58626 GCA_016801955.1 Conus betulinus
GCTTGACGATGTTGGAATCAGTTTAGGCTCACTGAATGTCTTAAACTGATTATCTGTGCCCCACAAAACCTCTGCTTTTCATGTGGCTATCAAAGTATGTTCTTGTTCTTGTTCGCTCACACTCACACACACGCACATAAACACAAGCACGAGTTCGCTATGTCTGGCACGCACACACACACACACACACACACACACACACACACACACACACACACACACACACACAGAGGAACGCGCGCGTCCGCGCGCGCGCGCGCGCGCACACACACACACACACACACACACACACACACACACACACACACACAAATACACAGACTTAGAAATAAATAAGAAAAGAGGTGCAAACAACAGAGTTAATAAAGCACTCCAAATCATGCTAAACTTGACTTAATCAGATCCCGGTTCCACCGTTAGTAAAGTGCTATCTACTACAACAGTAAATAAATGTGAGCACCAACATCACCATTTTTTTTTTTTTTTTTTTTATGAGTGAAACTTGATGTGCGGGATTGTCCTCTTTGATTTTCATCACAGAATGTCCACTACGTGAACCGTTTCGGTCATAGCTGAAATATGTTGTTGCCTGACCATATTCCAGTCGCCATGCAATGATTATTGGAAGCCTGGTGACAAACAAGAGGCGAGTGATAAATATTCGCGCAATCTTTGACGAAACTTTGTAGGTTGGCCACTTTCTTGTACTGTGTGCCACACATTCTTACGACCGTCTCGGAGCCATTATTTCTAATGGTCCGAACCGGTCGTTTTGCATGGATCGCTCTACTTTGGTTTCTCTCTCTCTCTCTCTCTCTCTCTCTCTCTCTCTCTCTCTCTCTCTCTCTCTCTCTCTCTCTCTCTCCCCCCCCCCCCCCCCCCCCTTATGGATAATATTTAAAATGTACTCCATGCAGTGTATGTGTTTGAGTCAAAAGCACTACACATTAAATCAAATGTGTGTTTTACTTCTGAAGGGAGGGCATGGATGCGATGAATGATGATGCTATGCTACTTTTTTTTCAACTTGGAACGAGGGGAATGAGATGATGGGGAGAGTGCTGTCCATAATATCTAAGAACATAACTATTGCCGTTCTACTTTAGCATGACCTTTCAAAATGCGCTAAACTTCACCAAGTCCACCTGTAAAAATACGTCACCTGCTCTATGACCAAGGAAACTGAATGAAAAAATGAGAACTATTGATAAAAAAGAAAACCATCTGGTCCTAAAGAAAACAGAAAACCGTTTGGCAAACAAAAGCTTTTTTTTTTTTTTGAGGAAACCATTATCAGTTTCTTCTTCTTCCCATACTATAGGCCTACATGTTATTATACACAATAAATCGCGAATTGGGACTGATGTTCACTGTATATGCAGATTTCTCCTGCATAAGCATGGAGAAGAAGAGAAGGGAGATGGGGGCACACGAGAGAGAGAGAGAGAGAGAGAGAGAGAGAGAGAGAGAGAGAGAGAGAGAGAGAGAGAGAGAGAGAGAGAGGATACGAATACCAATACGAACACGAAAAAGTATTCAGATTAAGGCTAGAGCCCTATACTGAAGGGATGATACCTGCAATATACATCATCATTATGTATATTATCATGAAAGAACATGCACGAAAAAAGCAAGTATACAGGCACCATACAATAATATTAATAATATGCTGCACGGAGCCTTTCTCGTGTAAAAATGAAATAAAAGAATGTTTTCATTTCTTGATTCAACCTTCAAATATATGACTTCCTCTTACATTAGCTGACGTTACATTTCAGGCCCTCCAATCCCATGTGACCCTATCCTTGCGCCAGATGGTTTCCTCAAAATAGTCCCATTCCTTTGATTTTCGTCTGTCCTCGGAACCACCTGGCCTGTGCCTTGATGGCCATATGAAGGAAATGAGGAGACTCTACTCTCGGCAAAAAAAAAAAAAACTCGAAAGAATCTACTTGCGCCAGTGTACAGTAAATACTTGACTCCTCAAGCAAGGCCTTGACGCATTGGTACTTGGTGTGCAGCCACTGTCTTGGGGCTTTTGCGCATGTGAGGGAAAATGGCCAACAGTTTTGTACGTCCTGTGATTGGTGCACGAACTGTGGTGATGTTCTCTGATCGGTACTTAAAGCAATCAAAATGCTGACTTCATCAGTAAGACGAGCCTGAGGAAAAAGCCATATCGTTCGAGTTTTTGTCTTGGCCCGTTTCTTCTCTCCCCTCCCTTTCACATCCCTTGCCACAAGGACAAGCGCGCCACATTGCTACGTCTCCTGTCTGGCTGCACACCTAAATTTAATGCGCCAAGGACTTCCTTAAGGAGTCCATTATTTATTATAGACTGGTCATGATATGGCCATCAAGGTACAAGACAGGTGTTTTTTTTCTTTAACAGACAGGTTTAAAATTGCGTAATGGGACGATTTGAGGACTGCCATGTCGCGCAAAGATAGGATAACGGGAAATGTGACGTCAGATAACGTGAAGGTCATGTATTTGAGTGAAGTCAAATGTTAAAAAAAAAAAAAAAAAAAAAACAGAAAAAAGATTGGTGCAGAGTTGTTCTCTCGATCAATGGTCAGTTTAATATGAAATACTGGCTCCTATTTTACGGTGGGCCGCAAAAAGCTTACATGGATTTCAATTATAGTGATTTAGAGCAAAATCCTGATTGTGACGTGTGGCCCCTATAAAACTGGCCTGCATGGTCGGCCAGTCCCCGGTGCTCTCGGCGTCCAGTGACGTTCCACTCTTCTTGTTCGGCCAATCAGGCCGTGGCGGGCTGTCCCCATTGAGGAACGGCGCGTGCTGCGCTCTCAGTGAGGCCACGACCACCACAAAGGTATGGCCCCTTTAGGATACTGGATAGCGCTGGTCGGAAAAAAGTTGCTTCCCTTGCTAAGTGGGGATCTCTAGTCTCTTCAATCTTCAAATTTGTAGGTCAGCCGTCATTGTTGACTATTATTGACCTGTGTGCACAGAGGCGTAAGATGAAATAAAGAAAGATTTGATAGGGACAACGAAAAGATAGCTGAAGAGATGTAAAGTCGCTTTAGTACCCCAACCGCATACCCCCGAGTTCAGCTCCGGGGCAGCGTGTTGCGGCAGGCAAACAGCACTTCACTTCTCACAATTTGTCTCATTATGATCATTATCCACCCATACTACAGTTTACATGTTTTTTCTCCTCCTTTTTATGTGACTTTTTTGTGTTGTTGTTTCCCCCTGACACATGATACACCTTTTCTCATTGATCATTTCTATCGCTTCTGAACCAGCACGATCATATTAATGCCGACACATTATTTCACCTACTACAATGAACACCATCCAACAATGCTGTTTACTTTTCCAACAATACAGTATGCATTATTTTTTTTCATCTGCCCTCCCCCCCCCCCTTCCTCATGAGTATCTGTGGGCGGTGAGATAGGGGCTTCCCTCCCCCCATTGCCCTCTCCACCCTCCACTTTTCCCCCCAACAATGACAGCTTATCACCCACTAACCACTGTCCTTTCCAATCATTGTTAGCATTACCCATACCCCACGTATAACTACCCATACATAACTATCATCAACACAACCGCCACCCACTTTTTTTTTTATTTCACCCCTTACCACTAAGCACTACTGTCAATCCACTATAATCACTACAGTCACCAATATGATTATCATACCCTTAAACAATAACTACAAAACAAACTGGCATAGGCACGTGCACTCTGTCACTCACATCGGGCCTGCACAAAGGTGACGGGAAATCAATAACATTTCATAAATTAAAAAAAAAATGAGATTGCATTCAACTTGACTCCGAGCCCCGACCCGTCACTACACAACACATGTATTTGTATCATACAAAAATGTCAGATAATCTCATAATCAAAGCCCCTTTCTTCGTTTGCTCTTAATTAACCAGGAAAGACAACATTCTGATAATCTGGTTACACGCCTGTAAACACAAGAAAGATAGGTTCGGAAAACTAGCCAGCGTTCCCCTGCTTGATCAGTCAGTTCTCTCATCAGTCGGTGCAACTAAAATCACTGAAGCTGACACACTGTTGTGTCCGCCCGACTGGCCAAGAGATGTTTTAAAGGGGAGACTGCTGTCAATAATTGAACATTCCGATACTTACGTTGCCAAGTCAATGTCATCCATTCATTGGCCACACGCCAACCAGCCTCAATTCTATTGTTCTAGTTTCGAAGTTTGATGACTTCCTGCGGAAATTAAAACAAATCTTAAGAATAACTTCCAGAGAGTCCACCAAAAAAAAAAAAAAAAAAGACAAACAAGTTACCAGACAAAACACGACGCGTTTCAACCTTCTAGGTCTTCTTCGGGCAAGACAAACAACGTTCCGGACAGTGAAAACGAGGAACGCGCGATCACGTATCTTCTAATATTCGGCGCAAGATGGGACGTTGAATGAAAAATCGGTCTTCGTTTTCATTGCGCTGAACGTTGCTTATTTTGCCTAAAGGTGATCTAAGAGGTCGAAACGCGTTGCGTTTTGTCTTGTAACTTATTTATCCTTGTTTTTGGCGGATCCACTAGGAGTTGTTCTAAGAATTTGACTGTCCTTTTTTCATATTCGATGGAAATAGCTGACAATCACACACAGTGACACACACACACACACACACACACACACACACACACACACACACACACACACACACACACACACACACACACACACACACACACACACACACACACACGCACGCACGCACGCACGCACGCACGCACACACACACACAGACACACACACACAAGCGCGCACGTACGCGCACACACACGCTTGCACGTACACTATCATTGCAGCTAGGTCTTACTCGAGAGAATGAGGTTTAAATCTGTGTCAAGTGTAATAAATGGAGTTTGGATGTAAAACATTAGGCTCGGAACAACCAGAAGCCCTGTATAAGCATCAAAAGGGGAAGTGTGTAGATATATTTTATTTTCTCATCCAAGTATGCATGAATTCTGAGTCGTCATAATTCCACACTACTAATAAAAAGTATATGATCATTTATCATAATACCAAAACACTCACCTTTTTTTTTTTTTTTTTTTTGCTTTCAGTGTGCTGTGATGTCGCTGGTTCACTACAGGTTCAAGAGCAGTCTTGAATATCAAGATGTCAAGTTTGACGGCCTACGTATCTCTGTGGGTGACGTAAAGAAAGAGATTTTCGCCCAGAAACGGCTTCACTACAGAGACAGTGAGCTTGTAATTACAAATGCTGAAACTGGCAAAGGTATGTGTATATGTATTCATTCCATCCATCCCTTTGTGAAACGAGATGTGTTTTTTCATTTGACGTGCTGTATCAGTTCCTGTTGTGAGGATAAGCATCAGCGCCTAGCTTAACTATGGTGCTGGGTAGTGTTGGGAAGCAGGGGAGAGTGGGAGGTGCTGGTGTGAAAACCCACAACGCATTCCAGAAATGCATACAGGTTTATTCCATTGTTGTTGTCTTACAAATGAGAAGCACAGATTGTGTACTCATCATACACACAGCCATTTACGTCACTGGAATCGGTGATGATTAAGCAGTATTTCTTCAACTGTGTATGCTTTTGATTTACATCAAGCAATGGCAGCTACATGACCCATATGAAATGCACAGAAAATTGAGATTATTTAAAAGTGTAACTATTTACGAAAGAATGTGTCGTGACTTCTCGGACCAACAGAGCTGATTTGGTCAATTTCGTAGTGAGGTGACTGCAGGCTGAAACTTAAACAAATTTTAAAAGGAGTTTAAAGTAACTCCGCCGATTAACATGAACACAAGTTGAATTCAACGACCACCTTGCGCCGAATTTGAGAAGGTGATAGCTCGTTCTTCGTTTTCATTGTGCTGAATGTTGTTTATCTTGCCTGGAGAAGACCTAAGAGGTCTGCACGCGTCGTGTTTTGTTTTGTAATATTTGTCCAAGAAAACCGGCAGAGTTACTTTCAATTATTTCAAAATTTGATTTGGTCAAGTTTAAAATCACTTCAGTTGTTCATGAGACCAAATCAGTTTGAACGTAAAAATTTCAGACCCAAGACCACCAAAGATTTATTTGAAAACTTGGAAAAAACGCAAGATTGTTGTGTTTCACTGTGGTATTTCAGGAGGAAATAAAATGTATGCCGGTATTTTGGGCGATAAACGGGAATGATTTGGTCGAGTTTGGGATCGCGAGCTGAGGTGTTAGATCACTATCAGCTCGCGGGATGACACATGTGACTGTGCATGTGAGGGTAGGGATAGTTGCCAGCCGCTTGTCACGTACAGTCTTAGAGTTAATGACTTGGGATGAAGGCACCTCATAGGTTTACACGTGTAATACGCTCCACCCGTCCTCTCTCTCTCTCTCTCTCTCTCTCTCTCTCTCTCTCTCTCTCTCTCTCTCTCTCTCTCTCTCTCTCTCTGTGCGTGTGTGCGTGTGCGCGCGTTTTTCAGTTATTTCTTCAAACAAAACGTGAAATTGGACCCGTATCAATGATTTTCACGTCCATGGTTTTCATAAGTAGTATCACATATGTCCCACTATTGTGATTGTATTGCATGCTATGTAAGTGAAAAAAAAATGCATGTGAACTTAGAGATAAATCTTGTTTGATTCCAGTGACTGTGCTTTATTGATCTTGTTTTTAGTGTTGAATTTCCTTTAGAACTGACAATGAAAACAGATCTGTTTATCCAGCCGATTTCTCTGTAGTTTGTACATGTTTGGTGAAAATGAAACGAATACGAGGAACTAGAAAAAAAAAAGTATGTTGAAAACAGTTTTTTTCCAGCAGTAATTGCATTTGCAGATATAAATGTAGCAGTGGAAGGTGGGGGAGGGGGGGAGGAGCGGGGGGGGGGGGGGGGGGGGGGGGGGGGGGGAGAGCTTCGACCAAAGAGCGACAACTGTAACTTCCATGCACTAGACTGTATTTGCTTTCTTCGACAATATGCCCTGAAGCCCTGAAGCTTTCGAGGTGTGTGTGTGTGTGTGGGGGGGGGGGGGGGGGGGGGGGGGGGGGGGACAACAACTGGCGAAAGAGCATGAGTCTGTACCGAAAATCTGATAAGTGGGGACTGAAAATATTTTGTGTTAGAAAGAACATACTTTTTTATCATCGCGGGTGTCAGATCCAGTTGTTATCACTCAGGAGATATTTGTGCTGGGTGAGGGCAGTGAAACCGAACCAAATGCCCCATCACCACCACCACCCTGCTGCCTTCACAAAAAAAAAAAAAATAAGACACACTGACTGAGAAAAAAACATGCTCATTTTTGTTGAAAAGTACACAAAGAGAAGTTTTAAAGTAAACGCGTCTCCATAGCAGCAGTGGAAGTGGCTTGTAGCGGTGTAACTGGCAGTTTCATTGAGTGCAGTGTTATTGTTGCTTAAATTTCTTTTCAGTCAGTAATGTAATGTAATTTATGTAATTTGTTAGTTTCAAATAAACAAAGAAAATACTTCTTTGTTTTTTGACATCAGGTCTGGGTAGTTTAGCTGACCAGTGTAGTTAAGGCGTTTCTGGTGTCCAAAACACATAATAAAATATATCACAACCTTTGCCTTTTATCTTTGATTAGAGAGAGAGAGAGAGAGAGAGAGAGAGAGAGAGAGAGAGAGAGAGAGAGTTGTTCACACGTCCCTCTGTAGTCCTCTGAAGCCATCATAATCAGGGTTGGTTGAAAATAGTCCATGTTCTACAAACAATGATACCCTTAACTGAGATATATTCTGATTGTCATTGTTTTTTTCCCTTACTGTTATATTTCCCTTGCTGTCTTATTTCCCCACATTCCCTTACTCTCTTATTTCCCCATATTTCCCTTACTGTCTTATTTCCCCGTATCCCTGTCAGCTTTTCGAATGGCTAATATTCTTTTTTTTCCCGTTGTTTTGTGTAGCATACGAGAACAACGAGGAACTTATCCCCCGTCACAGCAGTTTAATTGTGCTACGCGTCCCTGCCAAAATTGTCGCTGCCAATGGCAGCCAAAAGTCGTGGTAAGAGACTTTCAATTTTAGTGTTCAGTAATTGTTTCCATTCCAGCTTGGTTCTCTTTCAGCAGCTATGCTGTTCTTTTTCACAGCCAATATTAAGCATGTCAATCATCAATAAAGCTGGTAGGTGGGTTTTACAAATATATCTGCTACCAGCCTGTTTTTTACACTGTTTTGTTTAGTCATCATAGCTTATCATCTTAGAAACATTAGATGATGTGTAAACCACACTTGTGAAATATTGAAATTCTGCTGGTTTAAAGTCGATTTTACGTGTGTTTAATGTTAATTATAGATGGTATTTTCGAGGTACATAAGCTACTTGAGAAATTTCTTAAAAACCAATCCAAAAACCTTTTCCAAGGGCATTGAATCCCTTTAAGTTAAACAATCATGAATCTATGCGTAAATTTTCTCACCCAATAAGCAATCTTGGTGTTACTATATACCTGTGCATTAAGTATATATAGAACCCAACACGAAATGCACAGTAGGGGGGGGGGTGGTGTAATTTTTGCAAGATGAATGCAATGTTTTTTTTGCGTGCACTGGTGTACAAATGATTTTCCTAAATGTTAGGTTCTAGTGTAAGCCGGGCAATGGTGTTGATGATGGTGGAGGGGTGGTGGGTGGGCAGGATACTAAAAATGGCCATGCTGACTACGTCATTATTTGTATGTATGACGTTTTAGCAGAAAGAAAAGCAATCGTGTGCCAGGTAAACTATTCCCATTTGCATGAGGAGGTACGCATGGATGACCTGCTAAACATGGTGACAAATGCATGCAACACCGTACTTTGGAGTAGAGAAAATCATGTGTTAGTATTGCGTGTTTCAGTCACAAATAACCTCCTTCTTTTCAAAAAAAAAATTACCCAATACCTGAACTCGTATGTGATTGGTACACAGTCAGTTTGGCCATTCACCTACTCAAATTCTCTTCATTTTTCTACCCCTGGTATGAATCGTTTGCATTAAACGCAGCATTGACATGTTTTTTAATTGTTTGCAGCAGAGCTGTTTTTCCCACACAGTTTCGACGAATTTTCACATTTTTCGCGACGAGTACGACGAATCATTTCTTAAAAAAAAAAAAGGAAAATTCCAGAGGCAAAGTCCTTTAGCGGTGATTACAATCGTGGATTTAGCATGGTGTCTGGGTTGAATTCACAAGCGCAATTACCACTCAGGCATTTAGTCTCACGAATGTGTAAGAATGGTAGACAAGTGGAGACCACAATCCCTGAAATGTACATAAAAAACAAACAGTTAAGAGCCCATAAAAGATGCTGATGAATTAGGCTTCAAAGTAATTTGTGTCGGCGGAACCTTTTTCTACTACAGAGGCTATAAGATCAGGCCTCCCTCTCCCGTCTGTTGCATCAAAGCAGACACAAACAAACATACGTTTTTTTTCTCCCGCTAAAAAAAAAAAGGAAGACGCCCCCCCCCCCCCCTCTCCCACCCCTTTCTCCCTTAATAGTTTGTGTAGAAAAACACAAGCAATGTTAGGGTGAGCAGGTCTGTAGACACCAACGTGTACAGTTGAAATTTTCAGTACAGATTGATTAGAACTGTAGAACAGCAATTAATTGATTTTTTGCAATTAACGTTTTTATCTTCTTTTTCACTTTTCAGTTGAAAGAACACTGCAAAGACGTCTTTGTCAGAACCACTTGTCAGTGAAAGGATCGCGGTTTTGACTTAGATAACACTTTGTACATGCACATACACCGTATACTACAGCATGATTAATATATTTCCATTACAAGTTATGTGTGGTCTGCATTATGAAAAATTAATATAGTATAATGAAGTGCACAGTCGAGTTATAAATTGAAAACAAAACTGTACTGTAAGGTGAAACTGACAACATTTATTTATTTTCCAGATAGGTTTTCATGTACTGTTTCAGTTCATAGGTTTGGGTGTCTGGTTGGTGTTGGTTTTTACATAATAAAACTTTAAATACGAATGGAGTGTCTGTAAAATGCGACTTGCCTATCATTGTGCGTGAGGTATTACATTTAAGCATTTTTTTTTTGTTGGTTTTTTTTTTTTTTTTTTTTGCTTTTTCATTCCGTGGTTGAGATCATTTTTGTTCGGCGGTTAAAGTAAGATGAAAAGTTCTAGAACTGGCGAATATAGTGCCACAAGTGTTTATAAGTGGAATTGGTCATTGTGCTTTGGGATCTTATGTTATAGGCATCTAAGTTTTAAAATGTGAAAATAATTTCTGGTGTGTGTGTGTGTGTGTGTGTGTGTGTGTGTGTGTGTGTGTGTGTGTGTGTGTTTCAGGGAGCTTTTCAAGCTGGAAGCT
Source organism: Conus betulinus (assembly GCA_016801955.1). NCBI lineage: Eukaryota > Metazoa > Mollusca > Gastropoda > Neogastropoda > Conidae > Conus > Conus betulinus. The sequence goes on from JADBJO010012354.1 coordinate 52,643, forward strand.
GCAAAAAAAAAAGCAGTACGTGTTGAAAGCTGGTCTTTTTATCTTTTGGTAACATGTTTATTAATGTGAAATTTAAGTGTGAGCAATGGTGCATATTGTCTAAAAAGTGAAAGCAGTGTGATGTAATAACAGAAACAGAATAGTTTTGTCGCTTCTGATGTAGTTTTTACCAAAAATCTCGGCTCTGAGCAAGACAATGAATGATGTGTGTATAGTTATGGTAGGTCGCTGCTTGATATACTAATGGTGGAATGATAGTGGTTTTACTTTTTTTACCAAAAATTCGGCTCTGAGCAAGAAACTGAATGGTGTGTGTATAGTTATGGTAGGTCGCTGCTTGATATACTAATGGTGGAATGATAGTGGTTTTACATTTTTTTTTTAAGTTCTATGCGGCTTTTGACTCTTCTGAGGCGAGAAGGTATGGTTGTTAGTTTGACATCTCAGAGTATTCTGTGTGGACGTACGCTTTTTATTTTCATATCTTGGAATTATTCCAAAAATTGAATTAATGCAATCCGCCCCCCCCCCCCCCACCTCCACCTCCACCGACACACACACACACACACACACACACACACACACACACACACACACACACACACACACATACACACACACACACTGCTCCTGTTCGAAATGATTAAATCATAATATTTTTTTGTGAGGATAGTGTCTGGGTAAAACTGTCTGCCGGGAAATACTCGCGCGCGCGCGCACACGCACACGCACACGCGCACACACACACACACCGCTCAAGTAAATAAAGAACATGGACAGTTAAAAAGAAACGTCCATTTCTGTACCTTGATTGTCCCACTGGTTGGGAAACTGACATACAGCTGCTGCACTGTCTTTGACAGAAAACCGACCAGGCCAGTGCCAAGGCCGCAGAAACAGACAAGGTGACAGTGGCTGGGACACAGTCCAAAACAGCTTGTGGGTCCTCCAGGTAAGTTACCTCCCCAGTATGCCGTAGCAGTCTGAAAAAAAAAAATGTCTTGACGGGATGCCTACGTGGAAGAAAATCGTCCCTCTTCCTGCCTTTCTCTGTCTCTTTCTCTCTTCTCTCTCTCTCTTCTCTCTCTCTCTCTCTCTCTGTCTGTCTGTCTGTCTGTCTGTCTGTCTCTCTCTCTCTCTCTCTGTCGGTCTGTCTCTCTCGGTCTCTCTCTCTCTCTCTCTCTCTGTCTGTCTGTGTCTGTCTGTCTCTCTCTCTCTCTCTCTCTCTCTCTCTCTCTCTCTGCCTCTGTCTGTCTCTCGGTCGGTCGGTCGGTCGGTCTCTCTCTCTCTCTCTCCTTTTTTTTAAAAAAACAAATTAAGCTCCTTGAGGATAGCAAATATGTCACAGATTAATGTAATGTAGTAGTAACTGTCGAATGTATACAATAAGCGCTGTTTCGTTATTCGTATAACTCAGAACAGTTTGAATCATGAGATTATTGATATTTAAAAATTAAATCCATTTTTCCGGAATCCCTCAAAATGTTTTGGCTGTGCTGCACCACCTTGTGTGTGTGTGTGTGTGTGTGTGTGTGTGTGTGTGTGTGTGTGTGTGTGTGTGTGTGTGTGTTTTCTTATCGTCGTCGTTTTTGTTGTTGTTGTTGTTGTTGTTTTTATTGGTGTTCTTGTTCTTGTTCTTGTCCTTGATACTTTCAGAACTACTTAGCATGTAAATGAAAAATAGAGAAATAAAGAAGACTGCAATCTGGGTGTTTGTAATCGTACTAACGTTGGTTCAATAGGGACATAGCATGATTTCTTGGTTGGTCGTTCTTTTGTTGCAGACAAGCATATAAAGAGGATGAAAAGGAACACCCTCCGCTTCTCCCTCAGCAGGAAAGGACAGAGCCAGAAGAGCTCCAGATACCTGTGGAGCTTAAATGTCTCCTCTGCAATGACTTGATGATGGATGCTGCAATTATTGCTTGCTGTGGGAACAGCTACTGTGATAAATGTACGTATTGTTGTGTTATACATGTTTGACAGTGTATTTTGAAGATTCTTAGTCACTGAAGCAATGTGTTCCCATCCTTGACATGGAATCTTCGTTTAAATTTCATCAACATCCCCCCCCCCCCCCCCTACCTCTCCAGCTTTTCTCCGTAACCAGTGCTGATGTACGCACAACTTCAGATTGGTGATTTCTATCAGAAGTGAAACTGGCATTGCCATGTCACTGCTTTTAGGATCCCTTCTTATTCTTTATCTCTTCAGACTAAACAGCATTAACCGGTTTGAAGGAATAATGCAATACAGTATCTTGATGTTCATGGCTGTATTCATTATGGGATTATGCATAGGATTGTCATCTTTTTTTTTTTTCCAGGCATCCGTGATGCTCTCTTGAAAACAGAAGAGCGCAAGTGTCCCAACTGCGGCGAGTGCGGTGAGCAAATCATTGGCAACGTATCACTCCGCCAGGCTGTGACTGCCTTCACAGATGCTGTTGGGGTATAAACGTCACGGAGCAACAGAGGAAAAGTTTTGTCTTCACAGCAGGAGCGCGCTCCGCCGCAGTCGCCACAGTTGATACCTTGTCGGATCTCTCCTCGGTCAGGACGTCGGCTACAGGCTGGTCCAGATGTTGCAGCTCCGACTTACCCACCGGTGCCAGTCACCCTGCCCTCTCATGGAGCAGCCTGGTTGCCAGTGTCATCATACCTACCTCCAGTCAGTCTGGCAGCACCCACCATTCCACCCCCAGGCTTTGGTTATCCCACTGTGCCTATGCCAGGTAGGCCAGGATTCAACGGATTTTGTATTGCTGGGATAGTCTGTGCGAATTCTGCACATTTCTGACGTTTTGTCTCTTCAGTTGTGTGTGTGTGTGTGTGTGTGTGTGTGTGTGTGTGTGTGTGTGTGTGTGTGTGTGTGTGTGTGTGTGTGTGTGTGAGAGAGAGAGAGAGAGAGAGAGAGAGAGAGAGAGAGAGAGAGAGAGCTGGCTACAGAGAGAGAGAGAGAGAGAGCTGGCTACACTATGTTTTGGCCCCAGAAAACTACACATGTTTTGTCAGATTACGTAGCTATGTATTTTGGAATGCAACTACGTAATTCAGAGTTGGCCAACTGATGAAAAGAAAACAAGCGAGGAAGCTGCGCTAGTGAAGCGAGGGACAAAGTCCGCAGCACCTTTGAAGCCTGTTGCATGCAAGCTAAGAGTGCGTTCAGAACAACACCACACGCGTGGGCTGCTACTCTCTTGCTGTGATAGTCTTAACTTAACCCAAGCGGGCGGAGGGCAAACTGTGACAATAATACTGAACGCAGCCGACTTCACACTCCCGAAATGGCGAACACTGAACTCACAAAACGAATACACTTGTTCGATGATAAAATTCTGGATTCACAGATTCCAATACAGCAAAAAAAACATTGCATTGCCAAAAGGCCAAGACTGCATCACAGACATTTCTGCCATGCAATCTGGAACAATTTGCATTCCTCATAGCATCAAGAAAAGGAAAACATTTCGCGCAGTGTACTCTGTGCAAACACGATTTTTCTCTCCGGAGCACTACCTTTTTTGACTGCAAGCGCATCTCAGAGTGTGTCACACATAAACATTTAGCTGAGGGAGATGGAAAGCCAAGCAAAATGGAGTACGTTTGTGACAACCAGCAAAAGCACTGATGAAGATGAAACAGAAAGAACTTTGAGCGCTCGAGTATGAGAGCAGAAGCAATGGTTTGCCAGACAATGGCTGATTCAAATTTGCCCATCGCAACATCGTACACCTTGACAACAGCCATGGAATCTGTTTTCTGACTCCAAAATTGCCCAAAGACTCCAGGCAACAGCAGACATTATGCAGATGGCAGCTCAAACGTCCAGTAATCTCCAAGACAGAATAAAGTCAGAATAAAGTCAGAGCCATACATGGTCTCTCTCTGTCACTACCACACCCACACACACACCCCCCCCCCCCCCCCCCCACAGATGGTTGTGCACCTGAAAAACACACACACACACACACACACACACACACACACACACACACACACACATAAGCAAGCAAAACACATGGCCCAATGTGAAATGTTATTGAAAAAAAACAGTTGCTGTGCAAAAACTATTCATTTTGCTGTAAAAACTACTCATTTTGGCCTAAAAACTACTCATTTAGAGTTTAGGGGGTAGGCAGGTCTGCTGTGTGTGTGTGTGTGTGTGTGTGTGTGTGTGTGTGTGTGTGTGTGTGTGTGTGTGCGTGCGTGCGTGCGTGTATGCGTTTGTGTGTTGTGTGGCACTGTGTTCATGCATGGAATAACGCTGTTTGGTAATGACTAATAAGTACTGTTCAGCTTTAAGTCTGTTTTGGTACATTGCAAAATGAACAGTTTCGTTTTTTTTTTTTTTTTTCGTAACACACACGTAGCCCCAGATCTCTCTCTGATTCTGACTTTTTGTCGATATTAAATAATGTTGATAACCATGAACGGTTTGGAAACGAAGAACTGTATTTCTGTTTTTAGGATATCCTCCCCAAGCTTCTCCAGGCTATGGACCGGCAATAGCTCATGCTTCAGCTCCGGTTCGAACACTGTGAGTTTTTCTCTCCCTCGCTCTCCGTGTCGCCACGTCTTTTTACCTCTGTCTCTCTTTCCTTCAGTCTCTCCCACTCGCCCTTGCGAATTTGGCATTGCTTCCATGACTTGTTTTCATGACCCAGTGATAGCTTTTGGGCTTCTTGAACCATGGTTAAGTTAAACTGCAATAATGCATGGCAAATCTTTGTGAAACGATTATTCAAAGGAGACTTGTGCCAAGATGATCATGAGAATTGGAACAGGAACACCATTTCGCTCGTACTTGTGAAAATCGGTCTAGATAAACTCTCTGAAGTGCCATACTATCCAGCCAGAACTATTCCCAAACTGAAGATATTGAATAGAAAAAACATTTTTTTTTTTGTTGTTGCAAAGATGTGTCCATATCTCTTCATAAATTTATTGCCATGTGTTCCGTCAACACTATGGACAATTAGACATGCAGCACAAATTGTTCATGTGCGACATATTTACATGTACTCACAAAGTGACCAGATTAGCATAATATTTTTTTCCTCGTAATGACAAAACAAAATCTTTCAGTGGCTATCGTGGTCAAGTAAACAAGATCAGCCTGTGTGTGTGTAGCTACCACTTGCATCTGCCAGTTCATGTTATGACTGAGCTCGGCTTTTGTGTCAGTGTTTCATTCTTAGTTTGTGACAAAAATACCCCCCATCACTGCCACCCCTCTCCTTCCTGCCACCTCTCACCTCCCCTTTCTCTCTCCCCATCCTTCCTTGCGCCCCCACCCCACCCCAGCCCACTCCCTCACCTCTCCCCCAATCTCTTTGCTCTTTATCTTCAGAGAGACTAGCAAGCACTTACAACGAAAACGTTTGTTGTCCAACAGGAAGAGGGATGTGTATGACGACTTTGCCAGAGACATGTTGGAACGAAAACCTTCAGATAAACGTCGGATCAGCAGATCTCGCTCAAGATCAAGACAACGCAGTCGTCATTCGACTGAAAACAGAAGGAGAAGGGACTCCTTCAGTCCACGAAGAGAACGAGGCGGGCGACGACGACACCGTGACAGAGAAGAAAGCCGTAGGCATATCCGAGACCGAGGTGAGCGAAGACATCGATGAGAATCCCATGGAGAGTGAGGCCATCACAGAGATGAACGTCACTGGGGACGTGAGACAACACAAGGAGTGTCATCATCGCAAGGACCGTGAAGAAGAGAAAATAATTGACTATTCAAATTCAATGCGTGCATGACAACTGATAATGACTTGATTAAAAGAAAAAAAAACGTTCGTAGTTTTTGATCTTCTAGTTGTGTGTATGTTGTACTTTCCCCTATCCTGTATGTGTGAACTCGTGCATATTCACACACACACACACACACACACACACACACACACACACACACACACACACACACACACACACACACACACAAGATATGTAAAAACGTGTTTTGTATTTCTGGAA
>JADBJO010012355.1:0-5000 GCA_016801955.1 Conus betulinus
TTCATCCGTCAATAAAGCTCAGTAAGTTCACAGGCAGCGGAATTGAGAGAATAGGCTCCGTCTTTCATTGTACCATGCCCCGGACACTTTGATCATCTGACAAGTCACTGTCACTACGGCGTATAGGTCTGGGAAGATCAACTTTCTTGTTTACCTTCACTTGTGTCGAAGGATTTTGAGAATTCAAGAGCAGGACAACAGGACAACGCTTGCTTCAGTATAAGTAGCGGTGTGATTTAGCAGACATTGAATGCAATGCATTTGCATTGTGCCGTTTTCATTTTTAAAAATGCCCAGCATGATAAGATCTACCAAATTACAATTTTGTTGACATGCGTCGTGGACATTTATGTCTAACGACGAATATAGTTCTCAGTCATGTGAAAACCTACTACTATCATCATTATTTCGAAATTACATGTCAGCAATCCACACTAAACAAGTTTTTGCTGAAATACATTACCAACTAACATACACAACATTACACTTACATTTGCATAGAGACTAAAAGAGACAGAAAAATACGCTCTTAGTAAATCACAAATCTTCTTTTTTTTTTTCCCCCATCATATAGGCAAGATTCAATAACATTTTACATACGTTCAATGGAAGTCCTATCTTTGTCTGTTTCAACCAGTATGGAACACCACTGACTGGAGTACTCATGTCAAGCAAAATCTGATTCTTCTTCAAGAAACTCATTCGGTTTTTGCTACTTACACTCAGAATTCTTCTTCAAGAATCTCATTCAGTTTCTCTACTTACACTCAGAATGCTTTTTAAAGAATCTCATTCAGTTTTTGCAACTTACACTCAGAATACTTCTTAAAGAATCTCATTCGGTTTTTTGATACTTACACTCAGAATACTTCTTAAAGAAATTCATTCAGTTTTTGCTACTTACACTCAGAATACTTCTTAAAGAAACTCATTCGGTTTTTGATACTTTACACTCAGAATACTTCTTAAAGAAACTCATTCGGTTTTTGATACTTACACTCAGAATACTTCTTAAAGAAACTCATTCGGTTTTTGATACTTACGCTCAGATACTTTCTTTCGGAACAAACTGAAGATATCTAATCTTATCATTTGATCGTCCATCAACATGGACCATAATTATCTGAGAATTAAAAACAGCCTTCAGCAAGTAATTTCGATCCGAAGAATCGTTAAAGGTATACATCGCAGCCCTCTTCCCTTTTGGCCTGGTCTCGGCACGTGTGAGTGAACCTCACTTTCATAGAGAACAGTGTTTCCCGCCATGGATGTAAATTTACTTATGCCAGTTATGAATAGTTACAGAACCTTCTATCCAGGGCTGCCAGAAAACCATCTTTCCAAACCACTGTTAACTGTTCTCCATGTCCACTGTCAGCCGTAACCGAGATGCTGCAGTAGGAGAACCGTTTCTCTGGTCTGTGAAATTACTGACAGTTTCTGGTAACAAACAATGTCATCAACCAACAAAACAGAAGCAATTCGATTTAGCTTGTTCTGTTGGTTCTATTGTGCATTAAACCCTGAACAGAGAATAGCACTCGCACAACTTTCTGTTTCAATCACTCAAACAAATCATAGCACGCTTTCCTTCGAACTTGTCCTTTCATAAATCATATCTATTTTCATACAGATAAAGGGAAAAAGATGGTAAAAAGAGTACCTGGAGAGGGGATGACCGACGTTTCGTGTCGTAGACACTTCAAACAGAGAATGACAGCAGTGGGAAGATGTTTGATGGTGGGTTGACTTGGGTCACTGAGCGCAGTTCATCATGGTTAGAAGGGGTGGAAAGGGCAGAGGTGGGAGTGGTGGGCAATACTGAATGTAGGGGTGATCATGGTTCACAATAGAAATGGGGAGTGTTAATGGACAGCAAAGAAGAAACAAAGGAAGGGGGAGGGGAAAAAGGGAGGGGGGAAAGGGGGAGAAAGGGAGGGGGAGGGGGTGAAGGGGGGAAGGGGGGGGAGAAAAAAGAGGAGAGGAGGGCTGATGATTTGGGGTGAGGTATCATTCCCTGACATTGAGCCCATGTGGGCTCAAGGTGCCAAGGCGCTGTATTAACTGGCTATCCATGTATTTTCTGTAGTTCCCTTCTTGACGACTATTTCTCCAAAGGGGCTGCCACTCTGATGTGGGAAAGATGGTGATGGTCCGATTGAAGTGGTTTGCCACAGGAGTGTCTTTTCCTGTGAGGATGCTGTTTCTATGTTCTTTAAAACGTTCGTTTAGAGATCTGTATGTTTCACCCACATACATCTTGGGACAAAGGGTACAGCTAAGAATATAGACTATATTTCCGAGTCTGGCAGGTGAAGTGGGACCTCTTGTGGAAGCTGCGTCCGGATGGCCTGGCACGGTAGTTGTCGGATTAAGAAAGTCACAGGTTTTGCATTTGGGTTTCTTGCACTGAAATTGCCTGGTTGGGGGTTGGGGGGGGATGAAGGGTGGAAGGTAGAGTGCATCAGGTGGTCAGCAAGGTTTTTGTCCCTTTTGAATGCCACCATAGGTAGTAGACTGAAAATGCTTTTGGGGAGCTGGATCCTCCGTCAGGATAGTGAAGTTGCGGAGCAGAACGTTGTTCACAAATAGATTGTGTGGATGGTAGGTCAGAGTGGCAATGCATCGGTCATTGTCTGTAGTCCTTTTCCTTGTCTTGTAGGAGCTGGTGTCTGGGGATGGACTGTGCTCGTTCAAGGGCCATCTGAACTGTAGCCTGTGGGTAGCCTCTAGCGGTGAAGAAGGTAGTCATGGTAGCCTCTAGTGGTGAAGAAGGTAGTCATGGTAGCCTCTAGCGGTGAAGAAGGTAGTCATGGTAGCCTCTAGTGGTGAAGAAGGTAGTCATGGTAGCCTCTAGTGGTGAAGAAGGTAGTCATGGTAGCCTCTAGTGGTGAAGAAGGTAGTCATGGTAGCCTCTAGCGGTGAAGAAGGTAGTCATGGCCGCTGCTTCTTTGGTGTAATTATCATCGGCGCTACATAGTCTGCGAAGTCGAAGGAATTGGGAATATGGGATGCTTTCTTTCATGGCAGGGGGGTGGCTTAATGAAAACAGGAGGTAAGAGTGGCATCAGTTGGTTTGTAGTGCACTGTTGTGTGGAGAGACCGTGAAGCGCTTTGAATACTGATATTGATGTCCAAAAATGAGAGGGAAGAGTCCGAGATTTCGTATGTGAATCTGACTGAAGGGTGAAAGGCGTTAGCATAGTCAATGAAGCATTGGAGTTCTTGTTTAGGTAGAGCAGATTTTCATACATCGATGGAATGTTGTATTTCAGGTCATCTTTCAGTATAGACCCAATAAGCACCAGACAGAGAGCCAGTTCCTCATAAACTCTGTATGAAAATCTGCAAAAACGACGAGCAGTTATAACATCAGTGGTGGGGATGCACATTGCAGTACGTAGAAAAGTACAGCGTTTACGTCACTTCCCTTTCCTGACAGTGTAACAGTTTTCATGTGCTGATAAACCAGTTGGAGCAGACTCGCTGCTTCGTCCAAATGCTGTTTGGGCATAAGCTTAGAATGACATTCACTGGCGCCTGAAGAGCGTTCCTGTGTAGGGCTGATTGGGTCAGCTGACACGCAGCCGAGTGTCTTCTTCTGAGCTAAGTTTGATGATCACCAGTGGGGCGTGTCTTTCAACCATTGTTGCCACCTGATCTTGCCAATCATTATTTCAAAAATTGCTGTTTATATCACCAATGAACATTTCCGTATAACCACTGAAAATGTTATATCACATTCCTTAATATTTAGGTATCTGTTTGAATCAGTTCAGTAATCCAGACACTCATGAACTACCGTCTTCCTTGAAATAACCTGATTTATATCATTGTAAACTGTGGCATCGTCAATGAAATCTTTATTTTGCACAATATGAACACTTGGCAAATGAGAAATCTGAACGGGTTTGAACCTTATATAATGGGAAATAATTCGTGCGTCTTTCCTTCATGAAAACTATTTTTGTGAATTATGTTCCAAAAATCCTAAGCTCTTTCTATATGTGTCAGAAGTTTATCTACGCCATATCATTAAAGATTCAATGGAATACCGATATGTCCACTAAACGTTTATGCAATAAGCCAAGGCTGGTTTGCTCTCACTCAGCCATGGATTGATTAGCAACACCGGACGTAGAGTGGAGTTGATGAGATTTGCGTGAAAAAAAAAATTACGGCGTGAATAGGGGGATCGGCTTCACAGTCTGTCAAGGCAAACAGGATTGGGTTAGGGATACTGACTGGACTAAGTCATCTTGCTGGGTGACGCGGTGCTGGGCTTTTTACATGTGAGGATTTCTCTGCATGCTTGAACTGCTTGTCTTGGACTCGTGTGATTTTCATATGGTCATGAGTGTTTACCGGTGATCACTGGCCGACCTGTTAAGCCATGAAGATAAGCAGATAAGATGAGGATAATGAATATGGTGATGAGGATTTTTATTGTGGTCTAATGCATGCATGACAGACCGTGCTTTACGCTTGCTTTCATAATATCTTCTAACGTCACCCAGGCCCGAGAGATACAGACTCCTTACGTGCAGTGTTGGTCAGGAAATTTGAGCATCCATCTCCTCTATCCATCAAGTGAGTGGAACTCGACTCGACTCGGTGTGTGTGGTCCCAGTGAACTTAACTCCAAGTAGCAGCTGGTCAGAGCACAAATACCCCACAAATCAAAGGTTCTGCTTGAAATCGAACCCCACGATCTCCCGGCCTGGTGTCCACAACGCTAACCACTTCGCCACGCCGGATGTTGAGTGGAAGCTACCTTTATGAACGAGAACCTGAGCCTAGACAGCTTGGACAGGCAATGTGCGAGACCTGCCTTTGACTGCTGGCGCGAGCTTTCCTTGCCTGTCTTTCTTGTTGCGCTGCAGCTGTCCTCTTTTCTCCACATAAACTGGCACTTTTGTGGATACAGTAGCGCCATCTAGCTCAATCCATAGCAGTTTGTTCCCGTGTGTCAGGCTTGATGTTAAACGCTTTAAAGGATG
>JADBJO010012355.1:10000-20000 GCA_016801955.1 Conus betulinus
CGTATTTATTGGGGAGATGGTGTGTGTGTATGGGGGAGGCGGGGGGGGGAGGGGGGGGGCTTTCTTCTCTGAACACCTTCTGGTGTTAAACTTTCCACCCAACTTCCTCTGATTAAAGGCACTTTTTTTACATATTCGTAATTTCATCAGTGCTTCACTTCTTGCTACCTCATGTAAAATAAAGGGAAGTAATCGTTAGAGAAAAAAAAGGAAAGAAAAGAATATGACATGCATGCAGCTGAGGAACATCTTCAATTTGTTATAAAGTGATGTCTTCTTCCCGGCTTTGTCCAACCGTAAAATCGCTCAGGTTGGTGCAGAAATGAGGCGTGGACGCCGTCACACCTTTGGAAAGGTGAAATCCTGTCACACCTTCCCTCGGCATGACAGGCCTAAAAGCTTTGATGTTTCTGTGAGTGTGGCCGCGATAATGCAGTCCGACTTTTCTGACCCAGATATCTGGCTGCTTTCCTTTGTACTGGCGACAGAAGTCCAGGTATCCATAGATAACAGGTGCGACGAACAGTAAAAAAAGAGAGGAGCAGCAGGGAAAAGGTCGGAGCTACATCGGTTAATACGTGCATGGAACCTCTCACACCCCAGCTTACACCAAGCATTGATCAAAGCGTTAAGTTATAAAGAGCCAATCCCCAACGCGTGTTGTCATACCTCAGTGTATTTTGGTGGATAGTGGTGTCGGGGGCGAACACAGGAATGTTCTCGGTGACCTATAGAAGCGGCTCAGAGGGTATCGGGTTTGCTTGTTAGAGTGAGTGTCAATGACACAGGAAGCTCGTCGGGTACATTGCTGGGCTGAAGGGTCATGAGACTGGATAATCTTATTGACCAACACCAAAAGCTCTGGTGGCGCTGCTCTCTCTTTCTCTCTCTCTCTCCCCCTCTCTCTCTCTCCTCTCTCTCTCTCTCTCTTCTCTCTCTAAGGTCTCTCTCCTCTCAGATGTTTTCGCTATGAAACAGTTTACTAATCCTCGGTTAAGGTAGCTCTATCCCGTGTTCGTCGTCGTTAAGTCGGCTAGAACTCTAAGGTTCACCATCTATCAGATGTTTTCGCATGAAACAGTTACTAATCCTACAGTTAAGGTAGCCGTATTCCGTGTTCGTGGGCTACATCTGAACAACACGCCAGTACCATGAGTATCTTCTTTTTATGTCATTCATCTCACCCGCACATAATGGCATGCTCTACTCCAAAAAAGTAGAACGGAATTTAACGTGTAAGATTTTTCATGCATAACAACACTGCCAAAATGAAGCACTGCATTTTTTTTTCCTTTGCGTTTTCTCAAAACTTTTAACTCCTCCGTTCGACTTGATAGCAGTTGTTCTTTTTATCACAGAAGATTGAGGTCTTCCATTTCTTTATATTTCAGCGAAGTCTGTGGCTATTCAACCTTGTGGCTGCTTTCATGCTGTTATTTGTCTGTACCCTTAAGACATTGAAAGTCGATCGCTTTGCATTCTTCATTTTCCTAAAGAGAAGTTTAACGCTCCTGAGATGCAGAAGGTGTTGTTAGGATGAACTTTTGATAATGATATTAAATGTAGTGCGCGCCGAACTACTTAATTCGCTGGGGTGGGGTGTGGGGTGATGGGGGGGGGGGGGGGGGGGGGGGGGGGGGGGGGGTTCCCTGATGCCGCCTCATGGCCGTAGCACCCATGCCGTTTATTCTGATTCCGGTCCACAGCCACAGCCTGGCTTTTTCCCGCCACGGCCCCGGCACCGGCAATCCACAGGGAGCAGTCAATGTCAAGTCGTCATGAGGCAACACGCCAAAGGAGACACTGCACTGCTGCCGACTCACTTCGGTTGTGATCTGGGTGCCTGTTGTGATCCCCGCGTACGCAGGACTCCACGTACTACCACCCCCTGCTGAGGACAGTAATTGCTTGGTCGCAGAGCAGCGTGAGAGAGCTCTCCTTCTGGAGGGCATCAGTACGTCTGTCCAAGCACAATCCACATGAATCTGGCAATACCCGTGACCTCAAGAGAAGCACACTAAGTAATTGGCGCCGAATGCTGCGAACTGTCTCTCGATTGTAACCTATTAAATGTAGCTTATTAAATAGCAATTTACGTGCTGCTTCTGAAGATGCAGATTCCCAACCCATCCACCCACTCTTCGTCTAAAAACATCCTCAGAAGTGGTGGATATCCACACGAACAACGAAATAAGCTTCCCATTTAAGCCAAAAATCATTCACACGAAAGATCACGCGAATCTACACGGCCTGTGCATTTGCACCTGACAAGCAAGACATTCCATTGATAAACACGCCAGGTGGCACCATGGCATGAACATGGACCCGGTAGTTGTGACTGGGACACACAGGTTTCCTCTCCTTGGATGATCTGATTGCTGTGATAACTGGGCGTGGGCTGTGTTGATATTGTCCCGCGTTCCTGTGTCCTGCTTGTTATCCTGCCCCACGCTGTGGTTATACGGGAAAAGACTGACCGACAGACTGACAGGCAGAGAGAAAACAGTCTCTCTCTCTCTCTCTCTCTCTCTCTCTCTCTCTCTCTCTCTCTCTCTCTCTCTCACACTCTCACACTCACACACACACACACACACACACACACACACACACACACACACACACATACACACACACACACACTCGCTTGTGGATGCACGTAATAAAACACCCATACGTACAGACAGACAGACAGACAGAGCAACAGAGAGAGAAAGACACACAGAGACAGACAGAGACAGACACAAACAGAGAGAGAGAGATTTCGCAATGCAAATGACGAGGGCGAAAGGAAAATGTGAAAGAGAGAAGAGAAAGAAATAGAAGTACAAAAGGACAGACAGGAAGACAAGAATGGAAGAAATAAAAGATAACATCCACTCGAACAATTCGACCATTCAAGAACTCGTGATTACATCTTCCCCCTTCCAGCCAATCCTCTCTCTCTCTCTCTCTCTCTCTCTCTCTCTCGCTCGCTCGCTCGCTCTCTGTGACAAAATTGCTTTTTACACACCCGGCGGTTTTTCCGGTACAACGAAACATTTGACCAATCACAAGCTAGAAACCACCACGTGGTAATTTCCGTGGCTTGCGAAGTTAGCTGCCATGTCACTGATTGGTCAACATCACGCAAAGGGGAAACCACTTTACACTCGACAAATTGTTCGGATCACAATATATTTTTTTTTATAACTGTCTTTTATTGCGTAGACTGGTATGGCGTTATTGAGATACTGGGTGGGTATCATTTGTTGTTTTTTTTTTTGTTGTTGTTGTTTGTTTGGGTTTTTTTCAAACTGAATTTCCGGGATGGGATGGGGTTGGCAAAGAAATATCACTATTCCATTCTGTCCAATAGAGTTTTTTTCTGTTGTTGTGGTTGTTGTTGTTGTGTGTGAAATGAACATTTATGTATGATTGTTAATGGGCGTCATGTCTGAAACTGGTGCAGTGTTATAAGCGCGAACACTGTGTTTACAATTTTTTGTACAGATTCGAAAGTTACTGTGTGATGACAACTTGTTTTTAATCCAAGCCATTTACAAAGACCATAGGTACTTAGTATATATATATATATATATATATATATATATATATAACTGACAGTATGTGCTTGAGTGGGTGAATGGGGAATAAATAAATGCTTCTCAAAATGAACCTTCAGCAAGCTTATAGTCCTCCAAAGCGGGAGACCATCTCCAATGGGAGAAAGCTCACTAACATATAACTCCTGGTCAGATACCGGTATTTCGAAACCTGATTGTTTCTCCTCAGTGACCGCGGAAAGTGGTAATTGACTCCTCGTTGTTTGACGACTTATTATTCATCACCGTATTTCATGATCTGCTCGTCATATCTTCTGGTGGACGGTGCGGGCACGTTGGAAAAAATTGACAGTTCTACTTTTCCTTACAAGGATTCTCTCTCTCTCTCTCTCTCTCTCTCTCTTTCTCTCTTATATATATATATATATATATATATATATATATATATATATATAAACAAAGCTTGCTCTTATGTCTTAGATGAAGAAATAGAGGGAGATAAGCATTCATATCTACAGTGGTAGATAATTCTGACTGGTCGAGGCAAAGAGTTAGTGAAACAAGACAGGCAGCAGCAGAGAGAGAGAGAGAGAGAGAGAGAGGAAACAGGCGTGTGTGGGAGGCATTGAATATTTAGCATTTGCCCACTCAACCGCATCCCCACTCCCACCCTCATCCCCCACGCCTCCCACCCCCAGACCCCCATGGGAAGAGCACGAAAGCGACCAACACGGAAAAGAGCTTAAGCCAGAGGACAGAAGGCAAAGGGACTCCCGTTCAACAGAACCAATCGCCGTGACTAAACACGTGCAACGGTGACAGGCCTCAATCGTCATGTAGTCACAGCCCTCCTGCCCCCAACCCCCACCCCCCACTCTCCTTCCCCTGCGGGCCAACAAAGGCTGCGGTCATTTCCTTGTTGTGATAGCGTTACTTTCGCCTGAGGACCTTTCTGCCCACGCCAATATGGCCTGTGTTGTCTCTGTCAGCTAAGGGAATCCTGAAGCGCACCGCCACCTGATTACACTAAATCCCTACACTCAGCATCAGGTGTGGACCCGTAGGTGAGATTTGTGACCTGTGACACGCATCAGTGCGGACAGAATGGGTATGGTGCTTACCGTCACAAAATCAGTGTCTGAATGGCAGGAAATGTTTTGGTACTTTTTGCTGGCGTGCCCGTAAAATTCAGTCCTATGTTTCGTCCTGCATTTATCGTTATCTCAAATGAAAAGTTTCAAATGAACAGCTGCCGACATTCGCCATAGCAGAGAGAGAAAAGAGAGACAGAGCGAGAGAGAGAGAGAGTCCTGTTTGTGTCTTCAAATAGTGACAGCTATCTTGGGAACAATTCTTAACACCTGTTTGTGTCTTCAAATAGTGACAGCTGTCTTGGTAACAATTCTTAACACCCTGTTTGTGTCTTCAAATAGTGACAGCTATCTTGGTAACAGTTCTTAACGCCCTTGTTGTGGCCAGTTCGTGAGCTCAATGTGTGTTTATCTTAACTCAAAGTCCCCAACGGACAAGACAGCCGTGCCGGACATGACGGTCACGTGGCTGGCCTGAAAAAAAAAAAAAAGTTGCAGTGTGTGATAGACTTGTTTTCGTTTGCATGAAAAGTCATGCTGTTGGTGCTGATAGTGCGCGTGGGTGGAGGAGCAGGGGTGTGTGAATTTTTTTTTTTTTTTTTTCAGAAACGCATACATGCACGTTTACGTTTAAAACAGCAAATGATTTAATGAATAAAACATTTCTACTTTGCCACTGACGCCATCAGAGGCTTCATGAGGGTGAGGAGGGATAACAGTGACGTGTCTCACAGACGCGAGAACTTGCTAGATTGCCAGCTACCCTCGTGGCGAGAGACTGAGAAGCGATGGGAGTTTTAAAAAATAAATAATTTTTTTTTTATATAAAACGAAGGCAAGGCAAAATTTTGCTGTAAAATATGATTTCAAGAATGGTCAGCGTTTTCTATCGTTTTCGTATACTAATCAGAGAATGTTACATATATATATATATATATATATATATATATATATATATATGTGTTGTGTGTGTGTGTGTGTGTGTGTGTGTGTGTGTGTGTAAAATTTCACAGGTATAATCGTCCCTGTGGGAAAATGTTTTAACTTGTTTTAGCACTCTTATGTATGAGTGTGTGCGTGTGTGTGTGTGTGTGTGAGAGAGAGAGAGAGAGAGAGAGAGAGAGAGAGAGAGAGAGAGAGAGAGAGAGAGAGAGAGAGAGAGAGAGAGAGAGAGAGAGAGTCAACGAGTTCATTTCTTTTAAGTAAGGAAGCCATAAAGCGTTCCGATAATTCAAATAATGTACACGATTCAATGGTGACATTGACCTAGGCAGCACAAATATTAAGAGAAACGTTATATATAGGCCTAATAAATATATTACATTATATAAACAAACGTAGATAGATAGATAGATAGATAGGGAGAGAGACAGTGGGGGGAGAGAGAGAGAAAGAGAAAGAGAGAGACAGAGACAGAGAGAGAGACCATTGAATGACGTGTGGAAACCAAGTTGAGTGTTCGCAATTGTCCTGTTCCATGTTGTCTGTGTGTCTGTTGAGAGAGAGAGAGAGTGAGAGAGAGAGGAGAGAGAGAGAGAGAGAGAGAGAGAGAGAGAGAGAGAGAGAGAGAGAGAGAGAGAGAGAGAGAGAGAGAGAGAGGAGAGAGAGAGAGAGAAACGTGTGTAAACAAATGAGTCTAATGAAATGAGTCCCTGAAATTTCCTGATGTCCCTGTATGTGGGCGTGAGAGTGAGAGAGAGAGAGAGAGAGAGAGAGAGAGAGAGAGAGAGAGAGGCAGACAGACAGACAGAGTACGTGCATGTGCATGCGTGCACGTGCACGCGCGCATGTGTGTGTGTGTGTGTGTGTGTGTGTGTGTGTGTTTATCGATTGTTATAAATTGTGCTGAAAAGACTTTAAGGATAACGTATGCAAAGAGTGCAAAGAAAAACCGCGCTGTTTGCTTTAAAAAGCAAAATATTAAGTGAAACTGATATCCGCCAAGACTCGTAAAGATTTTGGAAAAAAAAAAAGTTAAATTTTTAAAGATTATTGCCGGGCGCACGACACGGAAGAAAATGGCACCTTGATCTCATACACCTGAAGTCCAAACGTTCCAGAAATCGCTGGAAACAAATACAATGTAAGCAGTATGAACACTGTTCAACTCTTATTCATACTTCTTTCAGCATTTTGTAACTATTAACATTCAAAACGGTGATACAGATGAGAAGGAAAAAAAAAAAAAAAAGATTTTATTGGCATGGAGCCACAGATCTAGGGTGCAGGTGTTCTGAATGATTGTGTAAGGGAACTTGAAAGTTGACATGCCGTCGGCGACTTAAAAACAGGAGAAGCTGAGAAAATGATCAGATGCGCAATGAATACATGTAAGTTACTCTACTTATACTGGAAGAAGTGTATTGAAACTTATTCAACAAAGTTTTGAATTCAGAATTAGTGCCAGCTGAGCGGTCATTGGCTGTGACCCTATCTGTGCACAAAGGCACGTGCAGTAAAACGGAAAGTAATGTTTACAGAGGAATTACAGTACTAAGTTGCGTCGTTAAACTTTTTTTTACACACGTACGTCTAACCACTTTTTTTTTTTTATGTAAACTCAGTTTCCAAGGAGAGCCAGAGTGGGGTTCCGGAACTGAAATTCAACACTGGACCAACTTTTTATTTGAAGCCTTTGACAGACTTGTTAAAGATGAAAAAAAAAAAAACCTTTGTAGTGCTGTTTTTACATAAATTCAGTTCGGCAGCATGCTCTGTGGTGTGAACTTTCGAAAGAAGGAGCAATTGGTAAAAGTACTGCTCGTTTTTGAGAAGGGAAAAAAAACATGTAACCATATAAAATCATATGTGTTTACTAATGGCCGTAAATTATAAAATTGTTACAAGGAAAGAATTTTTGCCCAGTCTGTTTTTATTGTTTATTTATAATTTTAGAACAGTATTATTTTGGTTAATGTAAGAAAAATACTACTTATACTAAGATTTGGAACTGAATATGGATGACATTAATTTGAGGGAAAAAAAAGGCAACTTAATTATTTTGCTATATGCAGATGATAGTGCTTTAATGTAAAAAGTCAAAATCTGTCTTGCAGGGAGCTTTCAATGAATTGCATGATTATCATAAATTATGGAAGCTCGGAGGAAATGTCAGTAAAATTTAAGTAATTATATCCTGTTGCAGGGACAATTTACGTTATATATTTACGTATGGGAACAAAACGCTTGGAGTTCTTTCAGATACCTTGGACGTGAGTTTTCTGAAAATGGAATCTTTTACAAAGGAAACGAAAATGAAATCCGAGAACAAATACAAAAGGCAATGTTTGCTCCAGTTTAGCCAAACATCAAGATCTACCTGTAAGTACTGTATAAGAATTTGATATAGCAACGGTACTGTGAAATATGAGTTACGAAAGTTTGAGCATTGTTGAAATATTTGTTTAAATTCTACAGAAGCACAAGAACTGTGCCGCATTAGGAAACTTGTTTAATTCCTGTTTCCGTAATGGTGAATAGCAGTACGAACACTTTCGGTGAATATTGATCTCGGATGATTCAAAACATTTTTCCAAACTGTATGCTGTTCTGTATTATCCACATGTTAACAATGTATATCATTCACCAAAGATTGATTACATCCATAATGTTTATTTAATACTGGCCTTGAATGCGTCTGGTGATCACAATTCTTCTCTTCAAAAGATGCGTTTTGCTCTTCAAAATGATTGTGAGCGAAGTGTCAGAGCTAAGCACTAAATTTCTTTTACATACAAATTTTAAGAAAGTTTATTGGACGAACAGTACATTCTACAGTTACCAGATATGTTCATTTCCCATTTAATTCATTTTCAGAGTAGTTTTCATGTTAACCAGACGGAAGGGAACTCTCCATGACAACTGGATTTGCTAAAATTGTCATATGGTGCTTTTGCAGATGAATTTCACGTCATCCTGTCATCTATGAAAATATCGGATCTTAGAAAGAAACATAAACCCACGATGTATGTGCACACCATATAAATGTTTGAGCTTTGCAGTTTCTTGTCAGCTGGTAATAGTTATCTGCTAACATCAGCAGCAAAAGTTTAGCCACTTCAGTTAAAATCACGTGACAGTTTCTGGTGTACTGTTTGCTAATTTGCTATTTCAATTGTCTTCCTGAAGGTTTTTGACAGAAATGTATTTTCAGTTCCCTAGGAGGTCCACGTAAATAGACGAGCCTTTCCTTTTCTTTTTAATTCACGTGATGTGATGTAAGAGTTAAAGAAAGCTTAATCTCCATGCCCTAGAGGATTAATCAAGGGTTGTAACGTGTGCGTACGTCGTAAAAATTTAACCTTTGCGTTTTCTTGGCATCTGCAAGCACTAGCAAACGATAGCTGGCAGCACAGTGAATATTGAGGAATTCTTTTCAGATATTTCCTACATGAGCATGTCTCGAAATGTTAAAGGCCGTAAATCCTCATGAAACATGTTCAGTAATATTTTCAATGCTACAAAAAAATACGTATCTTCGAACCTGTGATCAGTAACAGTATTGACTAATGCACTGACAAAAGGCCTGCTAACGGCTGTTTGTAAATGGTACAAGTCGTAAATTTTTCCGCTCAAAATAGGTCACACGCTTGAATAGCTACCGCTCTAAATGAAAATAATCAATACACAAAACAAAGTATATCATTTAATATAAAACTGGGGCAGGCAATATATGTGTAAAAAAAAAATGTTAAATACAGCCACTGTATATATTATGAAATTATGATTTAATTCATGGTAGATCTGACCTGAAAAACGAAACAATATTAAAGTAGTGAATGTCCAACCAATGTCCTTACCTGTTTCCTCAATCAGTTACCAAGATTAATAAATGTCTTAACTTTGCCGCTGTGGAAAACTTCTTAAAAAATACAATATACAACTAGCATTTGCGAGGAAATCCAATACTGGTACCAAACAAATAGGCATCGATTAGTCCAATAAAATCAAACGTGATGTGATGCAAAAATCAACCCGACGGCGTTGGATCGGTTCAAAAATACTCCACCACCTCTTCCTTCAGTCCCTAGGGATACGAAATAACACTGTCTTTTCACAAGTGTAAGTCCCAATGGGTTTGGCCTCTTTCGGCCTGGTTTGTGGACATGATATATACGGAATGGTACAAGGACACGCTGGGCGTCAGCTATAAGGCACACTGGGCGTCAGCTGTAGAACACACAGGGCGTCAGCTGTAGAACACACAGGGCGTCAGCTGTAGGACACACTGGGCGTCAGCTGTAGAACACACAGGGCGTCAGCTGTAGAACACACTGGGCGTCAGCTGTAGAACACACTGGGCGTCAGCTGTACGACACACAGGGCGTCAGCTGTAGAACACACAGGGCGTCAGCTGTAGAACACACA
>JADBJO010012355.1:27500-37500 GCA_016801955.1 Conus betulinus
GTAGGAGTTTGAATTAGCAGCGTGCGAGTATTGCTGCTGAATATGATGAGACAGACAGCAACGCGGAGAAAAGGAAAGGAAAACAGGGTCCAACGAGCGAAGAGGAATCTAACAGAAGAAAGAAAAATACGTTGGCAGAAAGGAAAAACAGACAACAATAGAGGGGAAACTGGACTATATCAATGCAAGTTATGTTTCATTCTGAAAAGAGAAGAAGAAAGAAGAATCAACTGCTTAATATGGAGGGGGGGTGGTAGGAGGGTCAAGAAGAGAGAGAGAGAGAGAGAGAGAGAGAGAGAGAGAGAGAGAGAGAGAGAGAGAGGTGGTAAAGAGGCAGACAGACAAAAGAGAGAGAGAGAGCCGGTGAGAGTGAGATGGGAAACAAGCATACTGACGGAATGGGATAGAGGCAGACAGACAGAGAGAGATAGACAGACTAGCTGCAGCAGAGTCAGTTTCCCTCACAAAGCCTGACAGTCATGACAGACATTCACATGCCATGCCGTGCCATGCCAATGCCCCCCCCCCCCCCCCCCCCTTCCTCATCACCCAACACTCCCAGTGGGGACCAAAGGCTGCGGTCAGTTCCTTGTTGAGATAGTGTTACTCTCGCCTCATTTCCTCCCCGCCCACCACCGCTATGGCCGTGGGTTGTCCTTGTCAGCGCGGGGAAGCTGACACGCACTGCCACCCGATTAATTTAAACCAGCTGTCCGGTCCTTAGTGAAATCTGCTTGCACGACACTGGCCATTGAGGTTGTGAGACGGTCCAAATCACAGCGCTTGTACAAAACCACTGACACGTTATCCAGGGAGATCGGAGCTTACTGCTTAGCGCAAAATGGTGGCTCTCGTTGGAGGGATGTTCCACCCACGGTGGTTCATTATTCAGAATCGAGATTGATGCCATCATTTTGAGCGTTATCAGTTTGATTTTGAACTCTAAACCGAGTTTGCGCACGACTTCATTGGGAGCTGCTGTTCGCGAACGGAACAGCTTTTACCACGCACAACACCCGCTCTGGGTTTCATTATTTTCCATACTCATCTTCAGGGGATCGCACGAGTTGCTGGCGTGGCCGCATTATTTTGTCAATCATCAAGGTGTACCTCAGCCAGGGAAAGTGCTTGAAGCTATCGCTGCACACAGATTTGACCACAAGACCCATTGCAGGTCATTGACCTGTGTGGGACAGTCAACGTCCAGGGAATGTCCAGAAAGCAATGTGTTAACCTATAGTACTACATCTGGCATTCAGCCTGCACTATATTCGTCCATTTATTTACTGTATAGATTGTTCAGTCAGCATGGTTTCCTTCCAGTTTTTTTTTTTTTACCACGTGCTCTTCACCCTGTGCTACATTCTCATATTAATTGTGTGCCTGTGTGTGTGTGTGTGTGTGGTGGGGGAGATCTATCTGGAAATTAAAGACATTATCAGGAGCAGTGCAGTGTCTTCTGGATGGCTGCCTTATTACGTCTTCATGTTCACTGACTGCCGAAGCAGGGGAGGGTGGCTTGATCAGCCTCTGTGTGAGCAGGATTCGAAATTAGCAAGGTGAGAGTAATCTCCCTTAGAGAACACGGAAGATGAGTCAGAGAAAGAAGTGGAGTTTTTTGTTTTTGGTTTTGTTTCGTTTTTTGTTATGTTTTGTTTTGTTTTAAATCGCTAAGAGTCTTTTTTTTTTTTTTGGCAGCACAGCTATCCAGACCCAATAAAACCTCATAAGCTGTCGTGTTCTGGACTAATGCTGGTCTTTTCTCTGAAACTGCCTGCGAACATTTGAAACCAGTCACAAGCAGTGCAACTTTTGCTTTCAACGACAACAGCAACAAGAACAACAACAAACAATAACAGATGAAGTTGAGAAGAACACTGCATTGACGTAAAGACGAGAGTTCCAAACAAATAAAACTTGGACAAAGTTTTCAACAGACGCACTGAGGATCAGACGAGGGGAGACTGGAGAGACATCTAGCGGCGGTGGATAGGAATATTTTGCTTGTTTTCGTTTTTGTTTCGTTTTGCACAGCTGAGGTAACAGTTGCTGGGTCGTGAGGAAGATCACTGGCCAGCCTTAAAAGACAGCCTGAAAAAGATCTGGGCTGTGATATAGCTTATCATCCCCCCCCTCTCTCTCTCTCTTTATCTCTCTCCCTCTCTCTCTCTCTCTCTCTCTCTCTCTCTCTCTCTCTCTCTCTCTCTCTCTCTCTGTCTGTCTGTCTGTCTGTCTGTCTGTCCCCTCTTTCTCTCTCTCTCTCTGTGTCTCTACCTGTCTGTCGGTCTGTCGGTCTGTCTGTCTGTCTACCCTACCCCATCTCTCTGTCTCTGTCTCTGTCGGTCTGTCTGTTTTTTTTTTCTGTTTCTGTTTCTGTTTGTTTCTCTCTCCTCTCCTCTCTCTCTCTCTCTCTCTCTCTCTCTCTCTCTCTCTCTCCCTCTCTCTCTCTCTCTCTCTGTGGAAATATATATATATGTGTGTGTGTGTGTGTGTGTGTGTGTGTGTGTGTGTGTGTGTGTGTGTGTGTGTGTGCGCGCGCGCGTGTGTGTGCGTGTGTGTGTACGTGTGTGTGCGTGTGTGTGCGCGCGTGCGTGTGTGCGCGCGTGCGTGTGTGTGTGTGTGTGTGTGTGTGTGTGTGTGTGTGTGTGTGTGTGTGTGTGCGCGTGCGTGTGTGTGTGTGTGTGTGTGTGTGTGTGTGTGTGTGTGTGTTTCTCTGAAACCAGTCTTTAGATCCTTTTAAAATAATTGTTTGACTTCTTAAATACAGCCTATTGCACATTGCAAAGCTGACAGGGGAGCCGTTGTGGTTCTGCAATATCTGATGAAAATGTCCACTTACTTCTATTATTATTGTACAAACAGGGTTTCTGTGAGAAAGCATGAAAAGACTGACTCTGAAAATAAGCAGTCATCCAATGTATTTGGATTCTGCCGCAAGCTGTATGTGTACACGTTGCTGGTTGAATAAAAAGAAGATTCGAGGTTGCGCAGGACATCTTTGTGTTATGTGCTTTGGATGCTAAAAGATAAAGCTTCGTTTCAAAAAGAGAGGGTTTCATTTTACGAACTTTGGTTATAACAGAATGTCGGGGTCATACAAAAAAAATTGTGCTGGCTTTTGGAAAGAAAGTGGACCACTGCAGATGGCCCAATGGTCAAGTTATGTTCAAATTAGCCTTGAAAGGCAACGTAGATTTACATATGGTATTCCAGTGTAACCATCAGTAAAAATGGACCTTCTTCTAAGCTATGAAATGTCAAAGTTCAGATTGTCTTCATAGTTATAGGTTATAGGAAACATAATGAATCGGATCCTACCTTTCAATTATTCAGAAAAAAAAGTACAAAAAGTTGAGTTAACTTTGCTTTAAGCTTTCGTCGATTATTATCAAAAGATCTCCGGAATCAGTTCTTTCATCAACATATTTTGGAATGTTAGCTGATTGTCAACGTGTGTTGCTCGGTGTACCAGCAAACGCCTCTACTGTTTTTTTTTTTTTTTTTTTTTTTTTTTTTTTTTTTTTTTTTACTGTGGTCTGATTTCATGATCTATTAGCATTGGTCCGTATGTGTGTTTCGTCTCATGTGCGTGCGCCATGTCAGCTGAATGCTCCAGACATTTGAGAACATGGGTGACATGTTTGTCAGGCAGATGTGGTGCTGCTTTTCATGGACCATGGCCTGTTGTCTCACCGGTAGAGACTGGCTCAGTCTTCTGAGAATATGTGTACATGCACTTGCCCCAAGTTGTTTATTTGTTTGTTTGTTTGTTTGTTTGCTTTTGTTCTGTCAGCAGTAATCAGGGTTTTTTTTTTTCTTTCAAATCAACTGTTTGTTCTCAGGACCGGAGTGCAAAAGGTGATATTCGTTCTCTAAACCGGAGTGTAAAAGGTGAAAATTCTTCTGCGTTTTATTGGGACTTAGCTCGCAGTACTGGTCCATTTTCTTATAGAGAAAGCGGAAAAAATCAAATTTTGGAAGAAAATCTGTGAAAGACAAGCAAAGGCATTGAATGTACCTGAATGATCATGAAAAACACAAAAAAAAAACCCTAAGAAATCTATAGTTAAGCATGTTAGCTTCAGAATGATACAAGTACGCAACCCCCCAAAAAACATGGCAAATAGCGTAAGGATGAAAAAAAAAAGTACACAAAACGGAAAAAAAAATTGCAAAACACAAACAATGCGCTGTTGCAGAAAAATCAGTTCGGATGCCAATGTTAAGAAAGAAAATGGACCCCAATTTCCTTGCAGTCCACAAAATCACTGCCGCTGTGTTAGCTGCCCAACGCTGCCACTGGTCAGTCAGTGTTGAGGTCTGTGGCGTTATGTCGCAGCATAGTTTGCGAAGGCGACGTTTCTCTTCATACAACAGAAGTCAGCAAACCTCGTGTGCAGAAACAGAAGTTAAGTTCAGCAGAAAACTATCTATCATCACGAGAAAATGTATCATCTGCAAACATTTTTCCGTGCCCATAGTTTGGATATATTGCTAAGATGTTTGAAGTAAAAGACGTGCTAGAGAGAAAGAGACAGACAGACAGACAGAGACTGAGATAGAGACAGAGACAGAGACAGACAGAAAATGAGATAGAGACAGGGACAGACAAACAGACAGAGAGACAGACAGCAGAAGAGGTTTGGGGCAGGAGAGGAGAAGGTGGTTATTCATTTCATTTGCCTGTTTGTGAGTTGCACGAAACAGTTTCCACATTGTTGGATGTGTTTGTGCTGTTGCTGCACTTTGTTCGCTAGACTAAGAAGGAGTGTAATAATAATTCTTTGTCGCCTTCCCCTTCCGTTCTCCTGCCCCTGCAACTCTTGCGTCGTGTGCAAAAAAAAACCCATGTAACAAAGCCAGTTAGTAAACGAGAGAGAGAGAGAGAGAGAGAGAGAGAGAGAGAGAGAGAGAGCGTTGTCTGTGTTTCGTGACATATTGTTTTCATGCTGCCACCAAGAGAAAAGGGATCCTGCAAAGCACTGCCTTTTTTTTTCTCTGTGGTAGCGACGACCACTGTACAGCAGAGCCATCATTGTCACCATCAGTGACAGCAACAACGGACAAGAACTATCATCTCTTTCATTAGCTTAAAACAGAAGTTCTGAACGCCCATTATGAATGAATGTTTTAATTAATGTCTGTTCACAAGGATAGTGATTTTAGACACCATGCAAAAGTTACCCCCTCCCCGCCCTTCAAAAATAAGAACAAGTGAAATAAAACTTCAAAGTAATCTTCCAATAGGTGTGGATAGAATAACTTTTGCAATTAAGATAATGTCAATTTCTTCATCATTCAGAATGTCCCTTGTGTTATCATACTTCAGAAAAAACTCCATATATTATTCATTCGGTATCTAGCGAGCAAAATTGGGCATTCTAATAGTAAGTGATGAATTGACAGTTTAAGATTGCAAATACAATTAACTTTTACGTACTTAGCTTTCCACGAGTTTAGTCGTATTTTGTACAGTAAACTAAGTATAGGTCTACTATATGCCCATTATATAACGCCCATTATGTATTACATTTGATTACACCAAGCATGCCTCAACATTATCGAATGAAAAGTGTAAAATACGTTGTAAGATGAGGGGTTTCATAAGCTGCTATTAAAGCATGCAACTCTGTGCGTGCGTGCGTGCGTGCGTGCGTGCGTGCGTGTGTGGTGTGTGTGTGTGTGTGTGTGTGTGTGTGTGTGTGTGTGTGTGTGTGTGTGTGTGTGTGTGTGTGTGTAAAAGAACGTTTTCTGTTTTGAATGTCAGTATCACCTAACGTCAGAATTACAAGTCGATATGCTTTACACTATAAGTTTGCTCGACTCTCTCTTGCAGTATGCTGCTTTGTACCATATTGAACATTCATGGAAATGTTATGTGTCTATGCTTTGTGTGTGTGTGTGTGTGTGGGGGGGGGGGGGGGTCTCTCTCTCTCTCTCTCTCTCTCTCTCTCTCCTCTCTCTCTCTCTCTCTCTCTCTCTCTCTCTCTCTCTCTCTCTCTCTCCCTCTCTCTCCCCGTGTGCTCTCTCTCTCTCCCCTGTACTCTCTCTCTCTCTCTCCCTCTCTCTCTCTCTCTCTCTCTCTCTCTCTCTCTCTCCTCTCTCTCTCTCTCTTCTCTCTCTCTCTCTCGGTGGGACTGCGAGAGAGAAAGAGAGAGTGAGACAGAGAGAAGAATCCCTGAATGCTGCTTTTTTTTTTTTCAAAATCTTTCACCTTTTCATCTATTTTTGTATTAATCCAATTCCTTTAGCTTCTTTCGTTTTGGGGCAATAGATCTTCTTTGTGTTTAAAAGCCAGTGCAACGGAAGGGTTACTCTGACCATACACTGCAGTCAGTCTCAGTGTGCGCGTCGTCTCTGAGCAGGACGAGGTACAACTCACTCGCCTTCAAATAAAATGTCTGTCTGGTTTTTTTTCTGTTGTTTTTGTTTTGTTTTGTTGTTGTTGTTGTTGTTTTTGTTTGGGATTTTTTTGTTAAGAATTGAACTGAGTTTAATCAGAAAGTTCTACAACTGCCAAATAAACAGACAAGTTGACAATTTTGTCATTTGTTGTTGTTGTTGTTGTTGTTGTTGTCGGTACTGTTGTTGCTTAAGTAAATCAAACCCTTATATTTGACAGACAGAAACTCTTTTTTTCACAGGGGAGTTATCTTGAGGAATTTTCAATGGTGGAAGACTAGCTGCAAAGTCAGGCGACTGCAGAGGCGGAAATCTACACGAAATTGAAAAAGTGATTGATGAAGCTCCGCCGAAAAAAAAACGTTGACAAACGAATCACAAGACAAACAGGACGCGTTTCGACCTCTTAAGTATTCTTCAGGCAAAATACACAACACTCAGGACAACGAAAATGAACGAGCTGTTCTTCATCTTCATCCAGTTCGGCGCAAGATGGGCGTTGAATGTCGCTTTGTTCCAATCATTCAAAGCCCACGTTGCGCCGAACTGGATGAAGATAAGTGACTGCTCGTTCATTTTCGTGGTCCTGAGTGTTGCGTATCTTGCCCGAAGAAGACCCAAGAGGTCGAAACGCGTCGTGTTTTGTCTTGTGATTCGTTAGTCAACGTTTTTTCGGCGGAGCTTTATCAAGAACATTTCAAATTTGGGAGAAGACTATTCAAAACCCTGATAGATAACTTCCCTGGGTAGTGTTTCTGGCTGAGGTGTTTGTAGTCTTTAGCGTATAACACTGCTCCAGTGTTTATGGTGAGGTCTTCTCTAACGCGCGTGTGATATTGCACAAATGTTTCCCAGCAGAGAGGCTGATCTTACCAGTGCAGCACACGATCTGAGTTTCTTGCCGGGCAAAAATCCTGGTGGAATCTGACCTCGCAGAATCGAAGAGTCTGTTGGATGAACATCCACAAGCCGTGGTCACAATTGCCCCGGTAATCTTTCGGCTAACCTGTGGTAAAATGAAATTTCTTATGCCGAATCTGAAAATGTGCCAGACTGACTCCGCCAAAGACAGTTCTAAGAAAATCACGATAAAGTGAAAAATGTCCACTTTTTTTTCCCCGGAGAGTTTTTCCACCATAGATCAAAACCACATCAAATTTTGGTCCAAAATGTATGTGAGAACTCTCGTCCTTCCTAATTCCACCCCATCCTCATCCTCTTTTAACCCCCACCTGCCACCACCCCCTCTCCATCCCCCTCCCCATGATAGCTAATTATATAGTTAAGATAGAATCCTGTTTATGACCTAGACGTGTGACCGTACTCTGTCTGGAAGGCATTGTGTTCCTTTTCAATTTGACTAAAGTGAGCGGAAATTGTCTGGAGAAATAAGCACAAACATGTAGTTACAGACAGGCCAGCAGAGAGAGAGAAAGAAACAGACAGACACACAGACAGACAGACAGAGAAAGAGAGACAGAGACAGAGAACTCAGCACTCGGAACTCGCATGGTTTATTCATATAAAGGCCATTGCCCCTTATGAAGGGGGGTATAGAGAACATTACAACAATATCAGACTTATAAAGAACACTAGAAATACTGGATCGACAACTCTCTCACAAAGTCATTACTGATCTAGACAGCCGAAACTGACAGGGATCCCTTTGAGAGAGAGGAGAGGAGAGAGAGAGAGAGAGAGAGAGAGAGAGAGAGAGAGAGAGAGAGAGAGAGAGAGAGAGAGAGAGAGAAATTGTCTGGAGAAATATACACACAGACATGTAGTTACAGAGAGACCAACAGAGAGAGACAATGACAATGACAATGACAAAATGAGAGAGAGAGAGAGAGTGGGGTGGGGGATAATTCACTCCCTGTTCTTGTGACGACTTCACTTTTTAATGCATCTCCCTGATCATGTTTGTAGTGGGTTGGTGTTAAAGTACGTCAGTATAGGAAAACATCATGGGAACTGTCGTTTGGATGGATATGATGCCAACTCCACACGGACACACTCACACCGGCTCTGCGACTGGGCAGTTATTGTCGTCAACAGGGGACTGAGTCTTAGAACAACAGGCACCAGCGAACATCACCAAAGTGACTCAGCAGCGGTGCAGTGTCTCCTCAGGCGGATTCATCTCAAGATGACCTGGCAAGACTGCTCCTAGAGATACTAATCTTGTGGCAGGACAAACAGGTGTGGCTGCGTGTGGAGGAGCACAAATGAGCCGTTGGGGACAGGGTACTGAAAGGGTGTGGACGGTAAGACAGAAATAACAACAGTAACAGCAACGGCAACGGCAGCAGCAGCAGCAGCAGCAACGACAGCCAAACTACAAAACAACAAGCCTTTGAACAAAGCGGTTTCTAGAAACCCGAAATATTGGTTCTGACTCCATTTCCCATACAGTCCTTCGAATGAGACTCTAAACCGAGGTTCCGTGTGTGAACGCACGCACGCATAACGTCTTGCACACACGTAAAATCCCATCACCAACTTTCGGAAGAGAAGGCCAGTTTGGCGGTTGGTATGAATGACACGTTACACATAGCATGCACCCTGAGTGAGAAATGGAAAGAATGAAAGAAGAAAAGAAACTGAGCAAACTAGATTGAATTAAATTGACTGGATGACACGGGAAACGACCGAATGAAGCGCCAGCTGGCAGCTCTTCAGTCGGCACTACCCAGGTAGGCAGCCCGTTGTGTAAACGAGTATGGATTGTAAAGCGCTTAGAGTTTGGTCTCGAGTCAGAATAGGCGCTATACACGTATTCATAATAAAATGATAATAATAGTGACAGTAATAATGATAACAATAATGATAATAATAATTATTATAAGAAATAATGTAAGAAAAAAAGCGCGGTCAACAGTTATGAAGTCGGTATCAGCCCATAGCTGCGTCAAAATTGCAAGTCGTATGCACAAACCCGCCCCCGCTGTCTTTTGATGGTTTTGCCAAGAGATCAGCTACCCCACAGACCCTTCCTTCCATTCCTTCGTCCACAGTGCTCTGATCTAACCACACTCAGTCTTCCTTATAATGCACGTACCCTTTGAGAGAGACAGACAGACCAACCGGCAGACAGATATATATGAAGACAGACAGACAAAGACACAGACACAGATACAGAGAGAGAGAGAGAGAGAGAGAGAGAGAGAGAGAGAGAGAGAGAGAGAGAGAGAGAGAGAGAGAGAGAGAAATGACAGACGTTTTTTTCCACAACGAACGCGAACAAGACAGAGGCGTTGTAATGGGAAGCAAGTCTTAATCAAAAGGAAAGAACAATGTGTTGTGTGTGTGTGTGTGTGTGTGTGTGTGTGTGTGTGTGTGTGTGTGTGGGTGTGCGTGCGTGCGTGCGTGCGTGCGTGCGTGCGTGCGTGCGTGCGTGCGTGTGTGTGTGTGCGCGCGCGCGCACCCTGCGTGTATGTGTGTGCGTGTATGTATGTATGTGAGAGTAGCAGACGAAATCTTAAAAAAAAAGAAGTGTCAGAATTATTGTTACCAAAAAAAGATGTCGAGACACCCGTACATCTACAGGCCTACTGCTAGCAATAGACTCCAACTATTTTTCTTTTAGTGCTCTGGTACG
>JADBJO010012355.1:42500-58618 GCA_016801955.1 Conus betulinus
ATAAGTAGAAGTGGGATCTAAATCAATTTCAAATGCCCTTTTTGATTACGACTGACAGATTTCAGATTTAAAAATGTTACAAACAAAATCGCAGCAGTGACCTTGACCTACATGGTAAAAGAGACTGGAAGAGACTGCCACGTCACTGAAAACAAGGCAGAATATAAATAAGCACACAAAAGACAAAAGAAAAAGACAACGCTTGCTTGCTTGAAACACAAAAACCAAACATACTAATACATTCTGGAGGTGTACGTTTTCTTCAAACCTTTCAACGACAGACATAACAAATGCACAAAAAATACTCCACAGATTGCAGTCAATATGCTCAGTTAAAAAAAAAAAAAAAAGAATTAGCAAGACAAGAAAGATGTTTGAGTTCATGGCAACTGATACGATGTTCTTTGACATTTCGTTGAAGATTTGTTCACCCTTTCCGCCAGGAACACGCTGGCAGATCCCCTAAATCATAATTAATGTCATGGGGCCGGAATAGCTCAGTTGGTAGAGAGCGCCGGACTCGTGATCCTGGGGTTGCGAGTTCGAATTTCGGTACAGGGGGATTTTTTCCCCCCTCGGAGTTAACGTTGGTTCTGACTCCATTCCCCATACAGTCCTTCGAATGAGACTATAAACCGAGGTTCCGTGTATGAACGCACGCACAACATCTTGCACACACAGTAAAATCCCATCATCAAGTTTCGGAGAGAGAAGGCCAGTTTGGCCGTTGGTATGGATGACACTTTACACATAGCATGCACCTTCCCCGAAGATGGAGTATGGCATGCTTAATGGCGGGACGAGAAACGGTCATACACGCAAAACCCCACTGCCTGTCTATACAGGCAGTGTCCGCAGGAGTATCAGCCTGCGAACGCAGAAGAAAAGAAAGAAATACTTGATGTCGACATCGTTCAAGTGTGGCCTTTCCAAACGAACTTCACCGACTAGGATATTCTGTGTGATTTACCTGCATCATGTGCGATGGAAGACTAGCCGTGAACTGCACGACATTTGCATGGTTGAACCAATTCGAGCGTCGCTCACATTTCAAAGTTTCTGTTCTTTTGTCCTTAGTATTGTCTCTTCCATTTTCTCAGTGAGTTTGAACTTCTGACCTTTTGATGTCCCGTATTGTTGTCTCTTCCATTTTCTCAGTGGGTTTCCACTTCTGACCTGTTGATCCGTATTGTTGTCTCTTCCATTTTCTCAGTGGGTTTCCACTTCTGACCTGTTGATCCGTATTGTTGTCTCTTCCATTTTCTCAGTGGGTTTCCACTTCTGACCTGTTGATCCGTAATTGCTGTCTCTTCCATTTCTCAGTGGGTTTCCACTTCTGACTTCTGATCTGCAATCGGAAGACGGCACTAAAAACTTAGGAGAACGCGAAAAGTAACCCCAGCTGAGTCTGTTTATGATGAAGACTACAGACAATGCCAGACTTAACTTCCTGGCTCCGTGTGGTAAGCAGCGAGAGAAATGGAAACGCTTCTGTTGAAAAAAAGAATTTCATCAGTGTTGACTATGATCGATTTTCTTTCCATTTGAAAACGGTTTTGAAAAAATACATCTAGGGGCGGGATAGAATAAAATCGAAAGAGCACAGCACCATTTTCTTCTCGGTAATTACCTGCGGGAAAGATGGAGCAGTTCAGACGATGATGTAATCTGAGACCAGTTGGAACTGGGAGCAGTGCCAGGGGTGTCCACAGAGTCGGTGGTGTCTGTGGACACCTGGTGCCACCAGCCTGAAAGGCTCCCAGAAAGTTGGCAGATGTAGCATGATGCTAGTTGGGAGGGGGGTGGGGGAGGGGTTCAAAAACAAGCCAACAAACAATTAAAGACATGAAGAAGTATGAGAAGAATGAATTCTGTCTGTAAAATAGACTTTTTAATCTATCATATATAAACACACGATACATATGACAGAAAAGAATTTTGTCACTAAAATACACTATAATCTGTCTTTTTCCGTTATTTGTTGACCCAACATTTGTTCATTCTCAGTGCGTGTATTGGTGCTTGCTTCCATGTGCGTATGAGGAGAGAGAGAGAGAGAGCGGGGAGAGAGAGAGAGAGGAGAGGAGAGAACAGAGAGAGAGGACAGAGAGACAGAGAACTGAACTCTGAAATTTTCAAATGTAAGGCCACCGACCTTCAAACAATGGGTACACGTTTGCTGAGAATAAAATAAAACTAAGCACGGGTCATCAACAAAAGGAAGAGTGACTTGTTTTCCCAGAAACACTCAACCATAATCCAAGGGGAAAAAAACACAAGGTAAACAAAAACATTTTCACTTGCGTTGAAACCAATCACAAACACATAATTATATATCTAGTTTCGTTCATAAGTTTCATGTCCAGTTTTCAGTGCATAAAAAGAGAGACATTGCCAAATTCTAAGGATAATCATGTTTCCAATTGCATCAGAGAGAGAGAGAGAGAGAGAGGAGAGAGATGGAGAGAGAGAGGAGATGAGAGTGAGAGAGAGAGAGAGGTGAGAGAGAGAGTATGAAAAACATTACGGTTGCAGGCAAATAAGAAAATCGTGTTATTTGCCTTTAACGCTCTCCCTCGAAACTGACCAATCACCGCACTGGCAGCGGAAATCTCGGTGATTTTCCAACAAATACCTCCATGACCCAATGGATGGGCGTGATGGTGTCCATTCCCTGTCACCATCAGGCACGGTTGATTGATGCCTGAACAGAAACACGCCTAGAAAATGGGGTGGAAAAGAGAAGAGAAGAGAGAGAGGGGGGGGGGAGAGAGAGGGGAGAGAGAGAGAGAGAGAGGAGAGAGAGGGAGAGAGAGAGAGAGAGAGAGAGAGAGAGAGAGAGAGTTACAGAGAGATGGCAATTTTCAAAGATGCTAACAGTTTTCATGTGAATGTGGAATGGTTTGGCTTGTTTATGATGTAAGCTTAAAAACACAATACGAAACTAAACTTCTTGACTCCGTGTGGTAAGCCACGACAGAAATGAAAAACGCTTCTGTTGGAAAAGAATGCCATTGTGTGTGACTGTTAACGCTTTTCTTTTCATTTGGAAACTGAGTGAAGTTTAGAACTGAACTGGGGGCCCGGGTGTGGAGGAGATTGAAACGAAAGAGTACGGCGCGCCATTTTTCTCGTCCGAATTACCTGCGGAAAGGTGGAGCAGTCAGACGATGATGTAATCTGAGACCAGTTGGAACTGGGAGCAGTGCCAGGGGTGTCCACAGAGTCGGTGTGTGTGTGCGCACCTGGTGCCACCAGCCTGGAAGGCTCCAGCAGAAAGTTGGCAGATGAAGTATGATGCCAGTGGAGGTCAAACCAACCAACAAACAAAATAAACACAGAAAAAAAATATGAGAGAAAGAATTTTGTCATCAAAATATACTTGTATCTGTCTTTGTTGTTGTTGTTGTTGTTGTGTTTGTTGACCCATATTTTGTGCTTTCTCAATGCTGTACATTGGTGTGTGCTTGCATGTACGTATACCGTCTCTGTGTGTGTGTTGTGTGTGTGTGTGTGTGTGTTGTGTGTGGTGTGTGTGTGTGTGTGTGTGGGTGTGTGTGTGTCCTAATCTGCTTTCTTCGTATCAATATAACCTCAAAACAACAATTTCAGTTCTCATAGGTCGCGGTTTGTTTTTTTTTACACACAAAAACATACCTATTTTTATACATTCCGTGTATGTCTACAATTGGTTTTTTTTTTTCAAAATTGAAACAAATGGGATTTCTTCATGTCGGCGAAAAGGAACGAACTGCTGTAAGAATTAATTTTAAAATGTGTTTGTGTTTGTCGTGAGTTCAGTCATTAGCGTGGAAATGCTTCACTTTAATGTCGTACAAAGTCGTTGATCGTTTTTTAACCTTTAACACAAAAAGGATGTTTCATGTCTCTCTGCTTGACTTTACATATTTACTTTGCTGCAGTTTTAACACCGAGACAAAACCGCTTTCCTTCCTGTTCATACAACCACACAAAATGAACGCTCTGAGAGTTTAGCGGGACCAGTCTTCCTCACATGCAGAAAAAGAAGGATCTTGGATGATTATTGAGATGGATGTTGTGTGTGGGGTGGACGTGCGCGCGGGCGCGCGACGAGCGCGTGTGGTGGTGTGTGTGTGTGTGTGTGTGTTTGTTTCTCTCTGTCGGTGTCTTGCTTGTGTCTGTGTTGTGGTCTGTGTTGTCTGGCGGTCTGTGTCTGGTTGTATTGTGCGTGTAGAGACAGACAGGAGGACAGCATGGAGACGGACAGGACAGACAGAGGCAGAGAAAAAAACGCGAAAGAGGGGGGGACAAAGACACCAGACCGAGGCCAGAGAGAAAAAAAAGAAGGAAAGGGGAAGAGGGACAGACAGTAGACAGACAGAAGAACCCCCCCCCCAAAGCCAGCAGAGAAAAAAGAAGAGAGGAAGAGGGACAGACAGACAGACAGACAGAACCAAGGACAGAGAAAAAAAAAAAACGGACCGGAGGGATCTGATTCAGACAGACAGACAGAAGACAGACAGGATAGATAGACAGAAAGACAGACAGATAGACAGACAGAAAGACAAGGCAGCGAAAAAAACGGAGGGGGGGAGAAGAGAGGGACTGATTCAGACAGACACGAAGAAAGGGACCAAGAGCCAGAAAACAAACGGAGAGAGGACAGCAGAGACAGACAGACAGACAGAAAGACCAAGGCCAGAAAAACAAAACGAGGCGAGAGGACAGAGACAGACAGACAGCAGATGACAGACAGGACAAGCCACACCATAGGCCAGAGAAAACAAAAAACGGAGATGAAGGACAGAGGGACAGACAGACAGAGGGGCAAGGCTGGGAGTATACAGATTTCCTTCAGAAAAAAAAAGAGATCATTAGAAAGAGAGATTTACTGTGTATGTTGAGTGAGGTGCGTGTGTGTGTACAGTGTGGTGTCGTGTCGAGTGGCGCGCGCGCAGCGCGCTGCGGCGCGTGTGTGTGTCAGTGTGTGTGTGTGTTGTGATGTTTGTCTGTCTCTCTGTCTGTGTCTTTTGCTTTTGTGTTCGGTTTGGTCTGTGTGTCTGTGTGTTTGTCTGGCTGTCGCTGTGTCTGGTTTTGTTCGTGAGGAGACCGACAGGCGGACAGGCATGGAGACGGACAGACAGACAGAGGCAGAGAAAAAAGCGACAAAGAGACAGACAGCCTACCGAGGCCAGAGAAAAAAGAACTTGACAGGAAAGAGACAGACAGATCGACAGGACACAGACCAAAGCCAGACGTAAAAAAGAAGATAGGAAAGAACAGACAGACAGACAGACAGACCAAGGCCAGAGAAAAAAAAAAACAACGATGGAGAGCTATGACATTCAGACAGACAGACAGATAGACAGACAGACATAGATAGACAGACAGACACCACAGATAAACCAAGACAGAACAGACACACACCACAGAAAAGAACACGGGAGGGAGGACCATTCAAACAGACAGCAGAAAAGACCAAGGCAGAAAACAAAGATACGGAGAGAGGACAGAGGACGACCAGACAGACAGAAAGACCCAAGGCCAGAAAACAAAACGAGAGAGGACAGAGACAGACAGACAGACAGACTGACAGACAGACAGACACACCAAGGCCAGAGAAAAAAACGGAGAGAGGACAGAGACAGACAGACAGACATGCAGGCTGGGAGATATACAGACAGAGGCGGAAAAAAAAAGAGACATAGAAAGAGAGAGATACAGACAGACAGGACATCAGACAGGACAGACAGACAGAGACAGAGATATACCGACAGACAGACAGGCAAACACACAGGCAGACAGACAGACCCGGGGCACGTGATGAACAGGAGACTCCTAAGTCTCGGATGATTCGGTTTGATTTCCAATCAGTCTAACTTCACTCTACGCAACATTCGATGGTGATCCCAACCCCCCACCCCCACACACCCAAACCCCCCCGCCTCCGCCTTTCCACAACTCCCTCATCAATGTGTTTCTTTTTTCCCTCCCCCCCCCCCCCCCCCCCCCCCACTCCCAACACATCATCACACCTTGTCCACCCACAATTGGGCGTTTTCAGTTGGGAAGGTCCCTAAATCATCAGACGTAGAAGTGGCCATGGGTGTTTGACCTTGTCAGTTTACCGGACTGACAGCGCATTACACACACACACACACCACACACACACACACACAACACAACAACCCACACACACACACACTGACACACACACACACACACACACACACACACACCCACACACACACACACACACACACACACACACACACGCAACGCACGCACGCACGCACGTACGCTTACGCACGCACACACACACATGTCCGTTTTTGTCTGTCTGTCTGACTGTCCTGCCTGTCTGTCTGTCTGTCTCTCTCTCTCTCTCTCTCTTCTCTCTCTCTCTCTCTCCTCTCTCTCTCTCTCTCTCTCTCTCTCTCTCTCCCCTCTCTCTCTCTCCTCGTGTTTGTAAAATGTAATCCTGTACTGTATTATCTAGTTTGGCTAAATGGTCTTTTCTCCTTGTGTGATAATGCGGGAACCTGTTTGTGTCTTGGCTGTCTATGACTTTTTTCAGGCAGAGGATGTCACCATTTACCCTGTAGGCCCCTGTGTGTGCTCGCTGGGTAATCATAATTTTAAAAAAGAAAACTGCATAAATCATTTTTTCACCCCGCAAAACCCAAGACAGGAGATCCAAAAAAAACCCGGGGACTAGTGACCAGACGGTGAAATGGCCATGACAGTTAAACTCAGACGGTCGGGGCGCCGCAATGCAATTTACTGCAGGAACGCAAAACGTCTCTTTTTGGATAATTTATGGCGTGTTACCCTTTTAACAACACAGCTTAAAAATAGTCGTAGCTCTGAAAAAAAAAAAAAATATATATATATATATATATATATATATTCGCCGCCTTTTTCTGAAGCTTGCTCTGTCTGAAAACGCTGATGTGTGACATAGGCCTCTTTGCCTGGAGGGCTGCAGGTTGGAAGATTAGGGGGATTGAGTTCAAATCCTTTTAGAGGCAGCTCATTCTTCTATGTATGGAATGAACAACGTTTGAGTGATAACACTGACTGATCATACAAGATCAGACAGAAAAAAAAAAACAGTACCTGTATACAGACATAACTGCTTTTCCAGCTACGTATTCTTTCCCTTGTCGATTTTATTCCTTTTTATCATTTTCGATTTTTCTTTTTTTTTTTTTTTCTTTTTTTTTTTTTCCTTTTTACAGCAGATTCCATGAAAACTTTGTTCAGAGCCCCCTGATGCGATCTTTGAATTCTTTGAAAGAGGTTAACATTTTTCATCGGACCTGAGATTTTATAGAGGACAGATTTTTAACAATATTCCGGGTGGGTTTTTAGAAGAGGTGTGAATGTGAATGACTCCTGAGTTGACTTCAAGGCGGTGGCAGCCCTGATATGGCCCTTTGCGGTAGGCTGGGCTATAAGCAACATTATCTTACCTTACTTTGCCTTTTTTTGTTTGTTGTTTTGTTTGACTACACTTTTTCCAAACACAATACTGCAACAACTTAGCACGTGGCAATTGCAGCGAGAGGTGTGGGGAGTTGCAGATGACGTTCTGTGTAGAAAGCGAGCGACTGCTTGGCAAATGTGCGGAGTGTCCAAAGCCGGGAAGCACAGTCATAATTTGCAAATTTTCACTACTCGTGGCTTATTACCATCAAAAAGGTTGTCGGTTTTTTTTTTCAACTTTATTAATACATGTGAGGAGTGTAAGGTGTTGTTGTTGTTGTTGTTGTGTTATTTTTCAGCTTATTATTATAACACCTGTGAGGAATGTAAGGTTGTTGCTGTTGTTGTTGTTTTCAGCTTATTATTATGACATATGTGAGGAATGTAAGGTTGTTTTTTTTCAGCTTATTATTATAACACATGTGAGGAATGTAAGGGTGTTGTTGTTGTTGTTGTTTTTCAGCTTATTATTATAACACACATGTGAGGAATGTAAGGTTGTTGTTCTTGTTGTTGTTGTTTTCAGCTTATTATAACACATGTGAGGAATGTAAGGTGGTGGTTGTTGTTGTTTTTTTCAGCTTATTGTTATAACACATGTGAGGAATGTAAGGTTGTGTTGGGGTTGTTTTTTTTCACCTTATTATTATAACACATGTGAGGAATGTTAAGGTTGTTGTGTTGTTGTTGTTGTTGTTGTTGTTGTTGTTTTCAGCTTATTATTATAACACATGTGAGGAATGTAAGGTGGTTGTTGTGTTGTTGTTGTTGTTTGTTTTCAGCTTATTATCATAACACATGTGAGGAATGTAATGAGGAATGTTGTTCTTGTTTTTTCAGCTTATTATTAAAAACACATGTGAGGAATGTAAGGTTGTTTGTTGGTTTTTTTTCAGCTTATTATTGTAACACATGTGAGGAATGTAAGGTTGTTGTTTTTATTTTCAGCTTATTATTATAACACATGTGAAGAATGTAAGGTGGTTGTTGTTGTTGTTGTTGTTGTTGTTTTTCTCAGCTTATTATTATAACACACGTGAGGAATATAAGGTGGTAGTTGTTGTTTTCAGCTTATTATTATAACACATGTGAGGAATGTAAGGTTGTTGTTGTTTTCAGCTTATTATTATAACACATGTGAGGAATGTAAGGTTGTTGTTGTTTTTCAGCTTATTATTATTATAACACATGTGAGGAATGTAAGGTTGTTGTTGTTGTTTTCAGCTTATTATTATTATAACACATGTGAGGAATGTAAGGTTGTTGTTGTTGTTTTCAGCTTATTATTATAATAAACACATGTGAGGAATGTAAGGTTGTTGTTGTTGTTTTCAGCTTATTATATTATAAACACATGTGAGGAATGTAAGGTTTGTTGTTGTTTTCAGCTTATTATCATTATAACACATGTGAGGAATGTAAGGTTGTTGTTGTTGTTTTCAGCTTATTATTATAACACATGTGAAGAATGTAAGGTTGTTGTTGTTGTTTTTCAGTTTATGATTATAACACGTGTGAAGATGATTTTCTTTTTGCTTCTTAGGTGGCACCTTTAGTTATTTTTTGAAAACTCAACAAACATACTATGGTATTGCACCCCAGCCTTTTTCTGGTATAGCATTCTTCTTAAAACCGATAAAAGGCACAGGAGTCAAATTACCACTTTCCGCGGTCACTTAGGAGAAACAATCAGGTTTTTCGAAATACCGGTATCTGACCAGGAGTTTATATGTTAGTGAGCTTTCCTCCCCATTGGAGATGGTCTCCCTCTTTGGAGACTATAAGCTTGCTGAAGGTTCATTTTGAGAAGCATTTATTTATTCCCCATTCACCCACTCAAGCACATACTGTCAGTTAGGCAAAATCATCTACCACTGCAGATATGAAGGCTTATCACCCCCCTATTTCTACAATCTGAGACATAAGAGCAAACTTGTTTATAATTCAATATATATTCATATATATATATGTGTGTGTAGATTATAGACATATATAGTAATTCTTTGTGATTGAAAAAAGCAGTTATACCTGCTTTAAAAGTCATAACTGTTTTCTTTGTGCAAACAGCAGTTACGATTTTTGGAGACTGATAAACTCCCATAGATAGGTCTCCTTATTAACAACGGTTCGCAGATGACCTCAGAGTTCGTGCTGTGCTGTAAACAACACGTCTTGAAAAAAATCTTCAAGGAATTTTGCTACTGCTGAGAAAAGCATTTCTACCCGTCTGTCAGTCATCTGAACGCAGTTACGATATTCTCTCTCTCTCTCTCTCTCTCTCTCTCTCTCTCTCTCGCATTTTTTCAATTCACTGCATGTTGTAGTCCCTACTCAGGGCGAGGACTGGATGTAAAAAAGTACGTCAGTGCTTATCTATTATCCTCGTAAATAAAGAATTTTGTCTTGTCTTGTCTTCTCTCTCTCTTTCTCTCTCTCTCTCTCTCTCTCTCTCTAAAACGCTGTCATTATATTTTCATGTAAAATCAAGAAGACAAATGTATTTCCATTATTTCACGTGTAGGAAAGAGACCATAGAGACAGAGAGGTGGGGGCGGGGGGGGGGGAGGAGGGCAGGAGAGAGGAAGTGGCGGAGACAGACAGAGTGACAGACATAAAAACGCAGCGTCCACGCAGTAATCACGGGGGTCAGCCTAGCTCCTATCTTCTTTGACAGATGTACGAGGAGGGGGGGGGAGGGGGGGGGGGGGGGGGGGGGGGCAGGGACTTTAAGTCGCTAATCAAAACACAATTGAATTTGTCAGCAGCACATCTTTCTCCCAGGACGCTCCTGCTGGCTTCACTCACAGCCCCGGATCCCCTTCCCCATCCCCTTCCCAACCTTTCCCCTCCAACCCGCTTCACCAAAGCCCACCCTCCATCCTTCCCCACACCCACGACCACAGTCCCCCTCCGCCTCTCCCACCTGTCATTGTAGACTAGGAATAGAATCACACAGCATTTATAAAGCGCCTTCTCAAAGGTTCTAGACTCTGTCAATGCACACTCTCGTGTACGCAGCGGGCTGCCTACCTGGGTAGTGCCGACTGGAGAGCTGCCTGC
Organism: Conus betulinus; assembly: GCA_016801955.1. Lineage (NCBI taxonomy): Eukaryota > Metazoa > Mollusca > Gastropoda > Neogastropoda > Conidae > Conus > Conus betulinus. Next base: position 53,031 of record JADBJO010012355.1, read on the forward strand.
CGGCGCTTCATTCAGTCATTTCCCGTGTCAACAAGTCAATATCGTTCACTCATTTTCCTTACTTCTTTCATTCTTTTAATTTGTCACGCAGGATGCATGCTATGTGTAGTGTGTCATCCGTACCAACGGCTAAACTGGCCTTCTCTTCCGAAAGTTGGTGATGGAATTTTATGTGTGTACAAGATCTTATGCGTGCGTTCACACACGGAACCTCGGTTTGTAGTCTTAGTCGAAGGACTATTTAGGAAATGGAGTCAGAAACAATGTTAACTCCGAGGCAAAAAAAATCCCCCTGTGCCGAAACGGCCCGCCGCGGAGATTCGAACCTGCAACCCCAAGATCATCAAGATTACGAGTCCGGCGCTCCACAACTGAGCTAGTGCAGTTCGTGTATAAAAAGCCCGCAGCATTTCTCCAGAGTTGTGCTTTAGCTGGTCCTATAAAATTGGACAATAAATTTGAATGGAAATAGAGAAATAGGTTAAAAGAATTTTTTTTAATGAATATAGAAGAAAATGCTAATGTGATCAAATAAAAATGAATTATTCTTCATTTGTGGACACAGTTTTTTTCCGGCTTAAAGACGAGCGTGATATATGGAATATGACAAGCTTTCCCTGCTCTGGTGGTCAATGTAATTAGGGATTAGAAGTTGTAGTGAGAGACTGTGTGTTTATGTGTGTGTGGATGTGAAGAGGGGAGATGGGAGTTAGGGGGAACGTGTGTGTGTGTGTGTGTGTGTGTGTGTGTGTGTGTGTGTGTGTGTGTGTGTGTGTGTGTGTGTGAGATGTAATTAAGAGATGTGGGTGGGGTGGGTGGGTGTGCGTGTGTGGTGATGTAAGATGTGTGTGTGTGTGTGTGTGTGTGTGTGTGTGTGTGTGTGTGTGTGTGTGTGTGTAGTGTGTGTGTGTGTGTAGTGTGTGTGTGTGTGTGTGTGTATGCGTGTGTGTGTGTGTGTGGTGTGTGTGTGTGTGTGTGTGTGTGTGTGTGTGTGTGATGTCATTAAGAGGCCTCTCAGACAAAACGCAATCAACGCGGACTGAGTTTCGTCACGGGCCACATCTGTCAGTGCTGATGGCAGGCAAGTCAGCCAGCTCAGAGCCCTTCCGAATATGGACTCCATTTCTCCCCTGCTCTTTGACAGCTGTCGCTAATGAAGAAGCGTCAGACGAAGCTGTCGACCCTGGTGTAGTCTCTGTGGCTGGCCACACGAGGCTTGAGAAGACGAAAGGTTACAGTCCCAAAACCTTGATGACCATGGAGACAGTAAGCAGGTGTTATTCACCGTGTCTGGAGCCCAGCCTATGAAAGGACAAAACACGACCCTCCGCTTCTGACAGCTAGACGTTCCTTGCACTGAATCATGTGTCCATTCAATGTCGGCTGGACAGAGAGATGATTGGTCTGACCAGTCGACTGCTGTTCCTGAGGCGAATGAGTGCATAAACATGTTAATGTGTGTGTGTGTGTGTGTGCGCGTGCGCGCGTGCGAGCGTGCGTGTGTGCGAGCTGTGTGTGTGTGTGCGCGCGCGCGTGTGTTTTGTGTTTGTGTGTGTGTGTGTGTTTGTGTGTGTGTGTTTGTGTTTGTGTGGGTGTGTGTGTGTGTGTGTGTGTGTGTGTGTGTGTGTGTGTGTGTGTGTGTGTGTATTTGAATCTTTGAATCTTTATGTGTGTGTGTGTGTGTGGTGTGTGTGTGTGTGTGTGTGTGTGTGTGTTTTAGTTTAATCTATAAAACTTTAGTATACATGCAAAATGACTTATAAGCATGTTTGTGAATTGTGTGATCTCAAAAAAGAAAAGGTTGTTTATGATGTCTGGAACAAGTACCTTCTACGAATATCATAGTAACTTGTACGCATACTTCTGTATTGTGTGGTATGTATTAGAATGTTTGGAATATAAAAAAAATCTTCCTATATAGCTGTCACAAAATGTTTTGAATCATGAAATCTTTATCATTCTGGTGTGTAAACAAATCAAAGATGGACTCTTCGTCATTTAGGAGGGTGGGTTCACAATATTATTAAACCGTCCAAAGCTGGAAGAAAAATAAAGGAGCGCAGAAGAAGATTTTATAGAACCGTCTCTGTTTGTGAAACTGCCATGTCAACAAAGTAAATCTGCTGTTTTCAGGTACCAGTTACCAGAACGTGTACAGAATTTCGTTGTTGTTGTTGTTTTTGTCGTACCCTGGTTAATAGACTCTAGGGATTATCCGAACAGCCCGAAGTACTTGAGCACTATGATACAAATGCATCAGCTAGGGATGAGATCATTGCGTTCGTGAGCGTTCTTGATTACCCCGCCTGTCTCTTGCTGTGTTTTCTTGCTTACTTGTATCATTTTTGAAGTCGTTACGAAAAATACATTTCTCGTTCGAATGCTGTAGCCTAAAATAGTTCACTTCAGTACCTTTTTTTTTTTTTTTGGACAATACTTTCCGGAATGTTTTTTTCTATTCCGGTTCTCTATCGTCGACGTTTCTTTATTTTTCTATCAATCGTTGATTACAGCTTGGTGTTTCTTCATTCTTGTTTCGTACCCTGGCTTTCTTCCTTTCTTTCCTTCCTTCTTTCCTTCCTTCCTTCCTTCCTTCCTTCTTTTTTGTCTGTCTGTGTTGTCTGTCATCCTTACCTAAAACAACACACCACGGCCTTAAGATCTCCAGACAGTTCAGTCATGAGGAGCGATGTGTTTTCCACGACACCAGACGTATGGAATACGTGGAAGTAGAAGGAATGAGCTATCCTCACTGACGGGTCTGTTTTTGTCCCCAGAAGGATTTCATTGGGGAGGTGGATTGTAAAATGCATCCGTGCACGTCTATCAAACCTCTACATGCTGTTTAAGCCATACGCCATGTGTCTGATGGATAGCATAGGATTTGGTTTTTGTCCAGAAAACGAAGGTATTGATGTATGTATCTTCATCAGCTCTAACGGTAGCCGCCGAAAAATCATCGTCATCATCATCATCATCGTCCATCAATATATATATATATTATATATATATATATATATATAATATATATATATATCTATATATATATATATATAATGCTGAACAATTAAGTAGTGGGGGGAAAACAAGTGCAGGTTAACAATTCTTCTATCATTATAATAATGATTTGGCAAAGATTAGAAATTGAGAGGGAAAAAAAAAAATTGAAGATGAAATAAATGGGAAAATGTATATCATAAATATGAAAACCCCTTCACTAGCGCATGAAGTCTCAAAAAACTATCGCCTGCTCCGAGGCCTTTCGTCCGCTGGATCGGACTCATCAGGGAGACACGGCTATATATATATATATATAGGTATAAAAGAAAACCCAACGCTAAAATTGGCACCGCTCCCAGCAGCTGAAAGAGTCTGGACGATAAAACCATCACTGTGTGTGGGTGTGTGTGTGTGTGTGGTGTGTGTGGTGTGTATAGACATAGACACAAGTATGTAAGCTGATTTTGTCTGTACTTTTGGAATTCTGATGGTGTTTTTTGTTTTTTTCCGATAATGCAGATTCCTGAGGAAGCCTTGAAAAAGGCGAAAATTTGAAAATAAAAGAAGGGAAGGCATTGAGTGGACGACTTCTTGATTTTATACACACACACACACACACACACACATAACACACACACACCCACATACACACACACACACACATACATACGCGCGCGCGCGCGCGCACACACACACACACACACACACACACGCGCGCGCGCGCGCGCGGCGCGCGCGTGTGCGTGCGCACGCACGCAAGCACGCACGCACGTACACACACGCACGCACGCACACACACACACACACACACACACACCACGCATACACATACACACACACACACACACACACACACACACACACACATACACACACACACACCACACACACACACACACACACACACACACACACACACACACACACGTTCCCTATCATTCTTCATCCACATTGAATACGTTTCTGTACCAGGTAGGATTTCAATATTTGGCACTCGACCTTCATGCCGTTGACGTAAACAAAATGACAAATAGGCCTCTGGCAGATGAGAGAGAGAGAGAGAGAGAGAGAGAGAGAGAGAGAGAGAGAGAGAGAGATGGCTAACGAAAGGAAATGGGGAAATAAACGGACTTGGAGGCGGGGGGGGGGGGGGGGGGGGGGCGCTAAAGAACGCGAGCTGGGAAAAGGGGACAAAACAAGATTCAGTTTTTTAAAAAGTTACATGCCATCTATCTGTCTGTCCGTCTATCTGTCTGTCTCTCTGTGCCCTCTGCTTGTTTTCTTCTCTGTTTGTCTGTCTGTCCCGTCCGTCCGTCCGTCTCTCTCTCTCTCTCTCTCTCTCTCTTTCCGTCGTGCTCTCTCTCTCCTCTCTCTCCTCTCACTCTCATCTCTCTCGATCTCTCTCTCTCTCTCTCTCTGTTTGTGTGCGCGAGTGAAGTGTGTAAATAAATCAGTACTGTGTAGTTACAGAAAACGTGACCGAAGTATGAACCACGCAATAGATGAAAAAAAAAAAACAAACAAAACAAACGAAACAAACACTAGCTGCTAAAAAACAAGATCATCTCACATCTGGCAGCATTCTCTTGCCTCTCCTCCCCTCATCAGCAGTGACAGAAACGGCGATGACGACAGAAACATGGCAGGCAAGATGATTACAACGGAAGCCGCAGTAGCAGCAGCAGCAGCACCCACCACCACCACACCACCACCACCACCACCACAAGCACCACCACCAACCACCACCAACCACCATACCACCAGCAAGAGCAATAGATGGAAACACATCAGCATATAGGAGTGTGAAGGGTTTGGGTGAGGAAGACTGGTTGGGAGAGGTTACATGTAGAAAGACAATTAGTTCCATTACTTATGCACTAGTTCATCAACTAAGTAAGTGATATTTGCATAATCAGGCCTTATTATACAGCAGTGGGCGGTAAAGGATTTTATCTCATGTGAATGATAATGATGCGTCACTTGTGAATCATGGCTTATTTGGATGAACAAAGCATTGTTTCTACGTCATAAATGTTTACGTACATTTATAGCTGGTTTCTGATATTCGTACACAGTTTTACTTGGAATTCTTACTGCACACGATCATGTTCCAGTTCGAAGAAATTCGTGTAGTACGTTCTGAAAATTTTCGGGAGAAAGTATCATTATGTTCAGAATACTTTTGTAAGTTGTCTAGGAGATTCCTTTTTTTTTTTTTTAAGGATCATTGTTGGCACGAATATATAAAATAAAGCAACCCAAAGCACTTGTTCCCAGATGACATTTTTCATCAAATAAATGAAGCGTTTTTTTTTTTTTCTTTCAGTTGAAAAAGGTACAGATTTCAGTCCATTAAGTACAAAAGTACAACATACCAGGTATACGTATAATAACACAAGTATATATTCACACAGGCGACCAGAGTGTCCACTGCAGAGCAGGGAGGGGGCGAATGAAAAAGGAGTGGAGGTGGGAGGGGGGCGAAAGACGACGGCTGGAACGAAAGAGACAGAAGAAGATGACGTTTTTGTAAATTACATGCATATCTAGTAAATCAGAGACAACATTATTTTCAAACTTTTAGGAAC